>VZQC01002834.1:748738-769497 GCA_009823505.1 Rhizomys pruinosus
TTTTAGTTTGGGGAAATTTATCTATTTTCTGTTGAAGATCTGATTCAAATTCTATTTTCTTGAGATATCTTCTCCTTCCTCTTATTCTATGATGTGGGTCTTGATCTTTACATAGTGTCCATATTTCCTGGTGTTCCACTTTTGTGTATTTTTAAATTTTTCATAATCTATTTATTGAGCTCTTTAAGTTGCTTCTGTGTTATTTTCAGATCTGATCTGATATTCTTTGTTCTGCTTCCTCTATTCTACTTCCGAGGCTTTTTCCTTTCCTTTCTTCTTGATTGGATGAGTGTTCTAATTCCTTTTTCATTTCATCCTGTGTTTTCTTTAGTATTTCCATTTCCTTTTTGAGCTTCTCAGTCTCTTCTTGGTGCTCCTTACTTCGTTGGTTGGCTTCCTTTTTCAGTGTTTCTACTTCCTTTCAGAGTTTGTTTTTTCTCCCTTTAGTTCTTTCTGGAGTTTGTCAATCTGTTCCTTTAGTTCTTTCTGAAGTTTGTCATTGTATCCTTCTAGGTCCTTTTGGAGTTTTTCATTCTCTCTCTTCAGTTCTCTGAATTCTATATTTTATTTAATTTCTCTGCATAGGTCTGCAATTATTCCTCTAAGATCTGTTCCTTGGGTCACCTCCAAGGGGATCCCATTGTAGCTATCTCCTACAGGTTTGGTAGAGCCTGGTGCAGGATTATCTTGTGCTTTTCCCATGTTGTCCCTTCATCGTGTCCCTGGCATGTGGGTTTCCCTTTTGTGGTTCACATCACAAATGTCTTTTCACTATGTTAGCGGATGGTTTTTCTTGCCTCCTTCCGATGCTTCTTTTTTTTTTCTTTTCTTTCTCCTCCTTGTTTATGAAGTATTGACTTGTCTAGGTTTCAGGCTTTCAATTTTGTTTATATATTGCATATTGGAAGCCTAAGTCACTCTTCTCTTCCTCTTTTGAAGGTTCTCCAAAAAAAAAAGTCCACTTGGATAGTCTCTCACCAATTCCCGTTGGCAGGGGTGGGGCATATTCCTGACCTAGCCTGTGCCCTGGTACCTGCCTGAGTGACTTCTGGGTTCCTGTGTCTCACAAGCCAGCCTGCACAAAACCACAGAGGCGGCAAACCCAAACCTGAACTGCTGGTCACCGGCTGCAAAGGCGAAGGGCAGTCCCGCCCAGATGGCCACCCCCTACAAGAGGGCTCAGAGTTGTGACCCCCTTCCAGCAGCCCAGGAGACAATCTACCCCCAAATCTACCTGCCTGAGTCACTTCTGGGTTCCTGTGCCTCAGGAGCTGGCCTGCACAAAGCCACAGAGGCACTAAACCCACCAATTTTTTAAAAATTAAACTCACAGTCCATAGACTTATTCAATCAGAATTTCTATTACTATTGACTCATGGAAGTTTCTGAAAGGTCACTTACTTGATTTCATTATCACACAGTGCTATGGTTTGGCTCTAAAATGACCCCCTCAACCTCATGTTTGAACACTTGGTCCCTAACTTGTGGTGCTGTTTTGGGGAGATTGTGGAATCCTTATGAGCTATGGCTTAGTTGGAGGAAGTGAGTCTCTGAGAATCAGGTCTTGAGGGCTATAGGCTTGGCCCACTTCCTGCTGGAATTCTTTACTTCCTATATTCTGCCTGCAATACAACCAGCTGCTTCACATTTCCACTGCCATAGACAGCCTGGGTCCCTCCCATTTATCTTCCTTGTCATAATAAACTTCACCTTCTGATCTACAATCCAAAATGCAGTTGTTTCCTTGCTTAAATTGTTTCTCCAGGAATTATGTCACAACACTGAGAACAGCCACACACAGACAGCTTTTTGTTTTGGTGGTGGGTTTTTTTGTTTTGTTTTGTTTTTTGATTTTTTGGACACAGGGTCTCCCTGTATCTCAGTTGGCCTGGAACTCACTATGTAGAGCAGGCTGGCCTCAATCTCACAGAGATCTACCTGCCTCTGCCTCCTGAGCGCTGGGAGTAAGGATGTACACCACCACATCCAGTTAAATACAGGCATCTTGGGATCATGAAATTTTTTCTACAATAGAATACTAGACAACCTAGGAAATAAAAGAAAAATCCTGTCATTAGTTACAGCAGAGAAGAACCTGGAGGACACTGTCCTAAAATAAATAATCTGGAGATAGACAAATAAACAAAAAGAAAAGAAATAGGCTGGGCACAAAAAGACAATTCTCACTGTAACACAGACTTACCTACATGTGGAATCTAATAATTGGAACTCTTAAGAGAAAAGGGGCTGAGAGGGAGAGGTGAGGAGAGGGGAAGGGGAAAAATACTGTTCAAAAGGTTCAAAGTTGCAGCTAGGAGGAACCAGTTGGGGCAGTGTCTTGTAGAGAATGGTAACAGTCAATGATAAAGTACTGTAGATTTCAAAAT
The DNA here is from genome assembly GCA_009823505.1 of Rhizomys pruinosus. Lineage (NCBI taxonomy): Eukaryota > Metazoa > Chordata > Mammalia > Rodentia > Spalacidae > Rhizomys > Rhizomys pruinosus. The sequence goes on from VZQC01002834.1 coordinate 751,126, forward strand.
TGCTAAAAGACAAAAACTAAATTGAGGGACTGGAAAGATGGCTCAGTAGTTATGTGCTTTTACTGATTTTACAGAGGACCTGAGTTTAGTTCTTAGCAGTCCCAACAGGCAGCTCACAACCTTCACAACCTTCCCTATCTTCAGCTCCAGGGCATCTGGCTTCTTTTCTGGCCTCCATGGGCATTGTATTCATATGTGCATTCCCTCCCCCACCTCCCCACAAGTGCACATAATCAAAATAAATCTTTAAAAATTAAATTGGTGAAGGAGTATATCTCTTTCTTTCTTTCTTTCTTTCTTTCTTTCTTTCTTTCTTTCTTTCTTTCTTTCTTTCTTTCTTTTTTTGGTATTTTTGAGACAGGGTCTCCTTGTAGCCTCAGCTGACCTGAAACTCACTATGTAGATCAGGTTGGCCTTGAACTCCCAGAGATCCACCTGCCTCTGCCTCCTGAGTGCTGAGATTAAAGACGTGTACCACCATGCCCGGCAAGGAGTATATCTTAAATACTGTCATCACATACAAAAATGAGTGGATAAAGTCATGTGCCCTAGTGATTCAGTGGTTCCTCCGTGTACATTGTATACCTAGGACAAAGCATCGCATATCTCAGAAACACATGCAATTATTGCTAATAAAATAAATTTCTTTCAAAGAACTGGAGCTATTTTATTTTTATGACATTAGTGCCGTCATTCAGAGACGATGTAACTAAGTGTCATAGTTTCAGATTCCCTGGGGTGAAGTGGTGAGAAGGCAGAAGCAGGACGGTGCCCCTGCTCTGTCTCTAATGGTGCTTTCGGTTCCAGGGGAGCACTGGGCGCAGCACTGAAGAAGCACTCACTGTTTTTGGAATGAGGCAGCCATCTGGCCATGTTACATGCTGTGGTGGCTAGTCTTGGCTGTCTAGTGATTGTGTTGAGAAGAGATTAATAAACAACACTGCTGGTGGATCCGAGGGCATTTCCCCGAAAGGAGGGACTAAAGGAGAAGCTGCCTGGAATGCAGGTAGCATCACCCAATAGGCTGGGAGTCCAGATGGAACAAAAGGGAGGGAGGATTAGTCCACTGGTGCAGGCATTCTGCCCCCTCTGCTTCTAGGCCACTGTGATGAGAGCTGCCCTCTTCTGCTGTACTTTCTCACCAGGATGGGTCAAAACCTCCCAAACCATGAGCCCCAATAAATCCTTCCTCCCTTAAGTTGTTTGTGTCAAGTACTTTGTCACAACTATGAAAAAGTATACATTCTATTCCTTAAGATGACATTTAGCTTCTTTGATAGATTCTATAATCAGACAATGCTCAAGGAATTCCACTGGGCTTGCTCAGAGACTGAACAGATATAGATTCTTATTAATTCTATTTAATTCTAATTAAACTGAGAATATACACAGTGAATAAACAAGGATTTCTGAATCTCCATCGAGTTTTGTATTTCCAAACCCCTGTGCACTTTTGCAAGAGATTTGTCTTTCTAAGATACACAGCTTTTAGAAGCTAATTACTCAGGAGTCCCTAGGGAAATGGAAATAAACAGCCAGTTAGAATTTTGGCAAAGAGATCTTGGTTCTTTTTATTCTTCTTTCCCCATAAATGCAAATTCTGCCAAAAGCTTTAGCAGTTCCTGAACTATAGTATAGCTGAAGTCATGAGTTACTGATTCATTGATTTATTTGTTCATTATTCATTTATTTTTGGTGGTATTTGAAAATCTAGGGCCTCTTGAAAGTGTAAAGCAAACACTACTGCTGAGCTGTATCCCCAGCTTGGAGTTGCTTATTTTATTACTTATAAAAAGTAATTTCAAAAAGTATGGGAACAGCAACATTTTCTAGCTTCACTCATCTTGCCCTTCAAAGCAAACGAACATGGATAGTACTATGATGTTACTCCTTATTTTGTCCTTGATGTGTGTCAGAACAATGATCTCATTTGCTACTGACAACAACCCCAGAAAATAGATATTCCTACCTTGATTATGGAGCCATCAGTATGACCTTGGTATTTGGAGTTAGAACTGAGACCACCTGTATCAATAAGACTTAGTTACTTGATTGGTTAGGAAAGGTAAAACGATCTCTGTTTGTTTGCAGGTGGATCTCTGTAAGATCAAGTCTAACCAGGTCTACATAGTGAGTTCCAGTCTATCTGTGGCTATAGGGAGACACTGTCTCAAAAAAGCCATATATATATATATATATAATATACTATATCTTTATATATGAATTTACATTCTTAAATATAATTTCATGTTTTAGTTTGAGAATTATATCAATTTAGTTATTAAAGTAGGCTTTTCTTTTTTAAACAAATGACTTTTTTATTATTTTTATTTTTATTTATTTTATTATGTGTATGAATGTACTGTCTGCATGTAGGGCTGTGCACCCATGCTGTGCAATGCCTCGGAGGTCAGAAGAGGGGGTCAGATTCCCCTGGGACTGGAGTCAAAGATGGTTCTCAGCCACCACGTGGGTGCTGGGGATCAAACCCGGGTCCTCTGCAAGAACAGTCAGTGCTCTTACTGCTAGGCCATCTCTCCAGCCCATAAAGTAGGCTTTTATTTAAACCTCCCAGAATGATTTTATCCCTAGTTCAGTTGGGTGATATACATTTTCTGTAGGGCACAGGTGAAGGTACACTGGGGCTGTAGAAGAGTAATAGAAAACTTCCTGGTGCCTGAGACTGAGAGAGGACCAACACGAAGGCCTGGATGTCCAGCCAGGTATGGAGTCAAGACCACAGCTGGCCCCTCAGGGGAGGTGGGAAGTTGTCATTGTTCAATGTCTTTGTGTCATGCGTGATTGCATTCCACATGCTGTTCTTCCCTTCTTGGCTCAGCTCTAGGACTTGTCTCTTGCCTGCAGGTGGACAGTCTCTAGGCTTCGTCCTTGCAAGAAGTGGGGAGGGAAAACCACAGGAGATCACCCGTGGAAATGAACTGACTTATACACACGGAGAGTCTGGGAGATAGGAACTCGTTTATTTTCTGTCAGTGAGGTCTATATATTGAAGGCTACTGTGCTCTGAGCAAGGAAGTGGGGGGCAGGCAGAAGGGAGGGTTGAGCCACCTTGGTTCAAGCCACACACAAAGTTTCATTCCCAGAGGAAGTCAATCCTAAAGAATCAGTCCTCTGAAGAGTAGAATGTGCAAAATGACAGGAACCCCCCCCCCCCAGTCCCCAGGATAAGCCCAACACAGAGGCAAAGTCACTGCTGTGTATAACCTGAGAACTTGGGGGAGGGGCTGTGGGGAATGCAGCCACTCAGAGAAGGCTGAAACTGCTGCCCAACACCAGGAAGTCCTCCATCCTCCAATCCGCTCCATCAGTCACCCACTAGAGGATTGTGAACCACGGCTCATGTGAGGGAACCACAGCTCCAGGTTCACAGGAGACAAGCATTCCAGCTCAGGGTGGGTATCCCAGTTCATCTCATGGGAAGGGACCACATTCATGGTGTGCAGAGGAACCACAGCTCCAGGTTCACAGGAGGGGCCCACAGATCCCTCATAAGAGGGGACCACAGTTCCAGGCTCACAGGAGGGGTCATTGTTTAAATTATGCTGGTTCCTATGATTTTCCTGTCTCCATTGCGCTAACTTGATTATACTTGTGTTTTAAAAAGAGCTTTCTGGCTTCTGTGCAGCAAATGGAGGGAACAATTACTTGTTGGCTTGAATTTCTCATTATTGGAAAATAAACACTTTTTGCTTTTGCTCAAGGAGACAGATGGATTCCGTGTCTTCTTTCCCATGGTCAAAGGTTCAGCTGTTGGCTTTTTTGGTATCTGCAGTTTAAACATTTTCTTCCTCGCCTGGGGGAGCCAGTGATGAGACATCTTACTGGAGCCATGTTTTGCCAAAAGCTGCCACTGCCTCTAGCTTTCCAGCCATTTTTCTTCTTACTTGGCAAACCCTTTCTCACCCGCACCTGGTGATCTGCCCTTGTCCTCCTTGAGGTTGGTCACCCAGGTTATGATGGCTGAGTGACCATGGGTGTGCAGCATTGTCTGTGTGGTCTGTTGTTGGCTGAAGCATTGCTGTGGGCTGTGTTCTGTAATAATGCTGGTACAGGCTTATGGAATGCCTGTGTGCTTAGCCTGTGTGTTGGTTTGAATGAGTGTCCCCCATAGGCTGTAAATATTCAGACATTTGTCTCCAGTTGGTGGCACTGTTTTTGGAGGTCTTGGAAGGTGTGGCCATGCTGGAGGAAGTGCGTTGTTGGGGGCAGGCTTAGTGAGTTTAACAAGCCTCATGGTTTACAGTTGCTCTCTCTCTGCTTCCTGTGCTCTTTGTGAGATGTGACCCTCTGCTTTCTGCTCCAGATCCAGCTGCCACACCTCCCACCACAATGGTCTCTAATTCCCTGGAACCGTCCATCGTAAGCTCAAATAAACTTTCCTTTTATAAGTTCCTTGGTCATGGTGTTTTATCACAGCAACAGAAAAGTGATTAATACAGCAATTTGGTACCAGAGAGTGGGCTGTTGGCTGTGAAGAACCTGACCATGTGGATGTTTGGAGAAATGTGGAAGACTTTGGAACTTTGGGCTAGAAAGGCTGTTGACTACTGTAAGCAGAGCTTAAGGGGCCATTCTAGTGGAGGCCTGGAAGAAAGCATGGCTGCAAAAGATGTGGTTCCAGGGGAAAATAAAGACTTAGGCAGCAACTGGGATATTTTGATAGAGTCTGGCAGCAGTTTGCCCGAAGCCCAAATGCTTGCCTGATGCTAAGTTGAAAAGCAATGGACTGATGTCTTTGGTGGAGGATATTTCAAGACAGCCTAATGTAGAAATGGTGGCATGGCTTTTAATGTTGAATATTGTGCAGATCTACAGTGAAGAAGAGCAGATGGGGCAGAAAGAAATGCAGAATGTACAGTTTGAATCTGATAACTGCACTAGGAAGATTAAAGGTGTGGCCAAGGCATGTGAAGGAGAGGCTCCCTTTCATAAGGAGACTCAAGTGGTTAAGGAGAGGCCTGGAGATTTACAAGTAAACAAAAGAATCAGTACCTTCAGGGCAAGGCCACACCGAGCTAATCCTCCAACTTTTGAAAGGAAAATACTGAAAGCGTTTTCTACTGCTCCAAGTCCAGGGCAGAGAAAAATTGCAAATGTAGTTAAAGTAGGAGAGATTCCATCCCAAACTTGCAGCCAGATTCGGCAATTTCATTCGCGTGGTGCTGGCTTTAGAGGCATGAAGTTTGCAAGAGTGAAGGGGCCCTCAGTTCTTCCTCCATGGTTTCAGAGAGCTGCCAAAGTAAGGCAGAGCACAGCAGGGGTGTCTCTGCATAAAGCAGGCCCTGATAGGCCATTGCATGAAGCTGTGAATGTGAAGCCTGGTTGGCAGCGGAGACCCCAAGAAGACTTTCGAGATGCCAGACCTGTGAGATATTTGCCAAGGAGAGCTGCATACAGAGTGGTACCAGCCTAAGAAAGAGATGTATGTTGCAAGCAAAGCTGGAAGAGCTGAGCCATCTAAGCCCTTTGGAAGTCAAGTCCCAGAAGTTTCATGTGGAGCTACTGGACTTGGCATTTGCCCTGCTGATTTTCGATCTTGTTTTGGTCCAGTATTTCCTCACTATGCCTCTATTCCTCCCTTTTGGGATGGGAATGTATATCCGGTTCCACTGTATGTTGGGAGTATGTAATTTGTCTTTTGATTTTACAGGAGCTTACAGTTTAAGAGATTGGCCTGAGTCTCAGAGGAGACTTTGGACTGTGGACTTTTGAATGGCATTGAGACTGGTAAAGACTGTGGGGACTTTTAAGGTTGGACTAAATGCATTTTGCCTTTTATATGGTCAGGAGCCTATGGGGGCCAGGGAGTGGAATGTGGTAGTTTGAATGAGTGTCCCCCATAGGCTGTAAGTATTCAGACATTTGTCTCCAGTTGGTGGCACTGTTTTTGGAGGTCTTAGAAGGTGTGGCTGTGCTAGAGGAAGTACGTTATTGGGGGCAGGCTTAGTGAGTTTAACAAGCCTCGTGGTCTCCAGTTGCTCTTTCTCTGCTTCCTGTGCTCTTTGCGAGACGCAACCCTTGGCTTTCTGCTCCAGCACCAGCCACCATGCCTCCTGCCACAATGGACTCTAATTCCCTGGAACCGTCCATCATAAGCTCAAATAAACTTTCCTTTTATAAGTTCCTTGGTCATGGTGTTTTATCACAGCAACAGAAAAGTGACTAATACAGCCTGCTTCTTAATGTGTTTTCTCTTTTTTTTTTTTTTAATTTTATTTATTTCCGTATGTGTATGAATGTATTGTCTGCATGCAAGTCTGTGCACCCATGACGTGCAATGCCGCGGAGGTCAGAAGAGGGCGTTGGACTCCCCTGGAACTGGAGTTCTCCTAGAATTGGAGTTTCAGACGGTTCTCGGCCGCCATGTGGGTGCTGGGGATCGAACCCGGGTCCTCTGCAAGAGCAGTCGGCGCTCTTAACCACTAGGCCATCGCTCCAGCCCCAATGTGTTTTCTCTTTAACTCATCGGACCCTGACATAGTCCTCTGAGCAGGACAGAATTATCATTTTCACTCTTTCTTATGGGGTGGAAGGTACCCTTTAGTGAAGACTAATGTATACATAAGTAGTGTGTCATAACCCGCTCAGGCAAATGGCCACTTGATGAAGGAAAAGAACACTGTTTCAGTCCCTCTGAAATCCCCTTCCTGTCTCCCCCACCCTCAATGTAAATCACTGTCCTGATTCCAACAGGAACAATTTTTACCTTCATTCTAACTTATACATTGATGCTTCACAGGATTCATTACTTTATATAAAGTCTCTTTGTTCAACATTATGTTCATAGCAAAAAATCTTATTTTTAAATTTCAGCCATAACTATTTTCCCCATTTTAAAACCTGTAATTCTGCAGCATTAAGCTTACTCACATTGTTGTGTAACCATCACAATTATTCCTCATTGCTAGAATGTTTTCAGCATCCCAAACAGAAACTCTGCTCATTAAGCAACAACTCCGTTTTCCTCTCTGACCCCTGACCTTGTAACCTTTATTCTACTTCCTGTCTCTACGAATTTGTCTATTCTGAGCACTTCATAGAAGTGGAATCATACAATCTTCATCCTCTTGTGTTGGCCATTGCCATCCTCATTTATAGCTAAGAAAACTGAAGTTCAAAAGCATTAAGGCAGCAGAGTGAGCCAGGCTTTGGGCTCAGGCAGCCTGGCTCCAGAGCAGAGCACCGAGCTTCACTGGACTGCTTGTTAGTGGGTCTTGCAATCAGTCAGTGATAATTATTCAAAACATGTGCCAGTGACATGACACCAGCTATGTCTCAAGAGACTTTGTACCCAGAGTACAGCAATTTGAAATCACATTTCTTTCCCATGTTGCAAAAGACTCTCCCTTTGTCTTTTTGTATTGAGCTGAAAGGGCAACCTTTCCCTTTCAACAGTGGCCTCTTAGTGGGCCGTCTCTGCAGTCCCTGCAGGCTGTCCCTTCTTGGGATTGCTCTGGTCTGGTCCCTGACACTGATTTTCTGGCATCCACCCCAGGGCCACCACCTGGCTGTCTCAACAGACCCTATTAGGTGAAAGCCATCATTCCATGGCTCCTAACTCTACAGTTTACTCAAATTATCAGCTTGATGCAGAGTCTGCTGTGGCTGTGCAAACTGGAACAGCTGGAGGTAGAAATGTCAGAATGGGTCTTGTCACAAGGGGGGGACTCTGAAGGCCAGACACCAGCAGGGTTAGCCACAGCAATTCCTGGGCAGACAGACGCAGAGTCTCAGCATCTTGCTGTCTTCCAGTCGACAAAACACATGGGTATATGAGTACTTGTAGACAGTTTGCACATGGCTGTCTTATCTAGGGCTAAAATCCTGCATTCTAAGGTCTCAGGAAATTGGGTACCAAGAAACAGCAGGTCACCATGGCTGCCTTGGGTGTTGAGACTCCACAGTAGTAGGCTACCGTCCTTTGAATGGAGGACATGCATTCAATGTTGACATCCAACACCAAGAGTATTTTTGTTTTTAAATTGAGGATTTACAAACCTAAACCCCTTTTGTGTCTATCACCATGTTAAAATAAATTACTGACATATACCAGGGCTTTTCTGTGCATGTGACACGTCATCTTATGTTACTGACATATATCAGGGCTTTTCTCTGCATGTCACACATCATCTTATGTTTCTGGCCCTGCTGTCATCGAAGTTAAGAAGCAACACAACCAAAATACTGGCTTTTCCTCCTCTAATCATTACAGAGTTTTGAGACCTGTCTATGATCTACTCATGTATGAGCCCATCCATTCTAACCCCATTTCTAGAACCCACTTGGTATAAGCAACAGACATTCCACTTAATACTATGAAGCAAAGTTTATTGATTCACATAATACAAACAACTGCAGAACTAACTGACAATGCTGTGGCTCTCTCAGTTTCTATCTCTGAGCATCTCTCATTCTGTTACTTAATTTTTTTTTTCTGATGTATTAGCCTCATTTTCTTTTTTTTAAATTTATTTTATTTATTTTTGTATGTGTATAAATGTACTGTCTACATGCAAGTTTGTGCACCCGTGTCGTGCAATGCTGCAGAGGTCAGAAGAGGGTGTTGGATTCCCCTGGAACTGGAGTTCTCCTGGAATTGGAGTTTCAGACGGTTCTCGGCTGCCATGTGAGTGCTGGGGATCGAACCCGGGTCCTCTGAAAGAGCGGTCAGTGCTCTTAACCACTAGGCCATCTCTCCAGCCCCTAGCCTCATTTTCATTAAGCTACGACACCAAGGTGGGGAGTGGGAAATGCCCTGGCAGGTCCAATATATATGCTATATACAGATTAGAAATATATATGGATATCTTGGACTAACTTATTCTTTCCTGTTTTATTTTTTGAGACAAGGTCTTACTAAGCACCCCAAACTGGCCTTGTACTTGTGGCCCTCTGGCATCTGCCTCTCAAATACTGAGATCATAGACTTGTGCTGCCATGTTTGACTAATTCTTATTTAAATAACCCCAAAATAATGATTTTGTCTTTTGGAAACTTTTGAATAATCACTGTGGCTGGTGGATGACATATGTTCCCTATCCGAGCCAGGGATCTTTCCTCACTCTGTGGTCAGTGAAGGACATGGTTCTTCAATTAACAGACCATTGTGATTGCTAGACAGAAGGAGGGAGTTTTCCCCAACAGAAAATTACCTCCAGTTTCCCATGTGGAGTGCTGTCAGAGGTCACAAGTTAAAGATGGCAGTGTTAGGAGATGGTATAAAGCTGGACTTCCAAATTATTGGGAGGAGAGCCACTCAACCAAGGACATCAGATTAGTACTTTGAATGATTTGTGTGTACGCCTTCCTTGTTAAATATTTCTTAAGTGCTTACTATTTTCCAAACAGAATGCTGGGTATTAAAGGTATGGTGGTAAATTAAATACAGTCCCTGAATGCAAAAGCACTCACAATGAAGAGGAAGAATGTATGTTTGTTTACTACTTTCATTATAGTGTGTTAAGTCCTGCCAGGCATGGTGGCACATACCTTTAATCCTAGCACTCGGAAGGCAGAGACAGGTGGATCTCTGTGATTACAAGGCTAGCCTGGTCTACATAGTGAGTTCCAGGCCAGCTGAGGCTACAAAATGGGGAACTTGTCTCAAAAAGACCAAAACAAAACAAAACAAACAAAACAAACACAATGTGTTAAGTCCTACATGACAGACACACCCAGGGTACCACAGAGGAAGTAGCCCATGGGATAGGAGCAGGACTATAGGCAGGATGGTTAGAGGTCAGTCTGGTAATACTTATTTCAAGAAGTCGGGCACGAAAAAAAAAAAAAAAGGTGAGAGACAGATCTAGTTCAGGGAGATTTATATGTGGTATAGGAAGAAGGGATAAAAGGGAGAAATTTTGATTAGGGTGTTTCTCATAATGATTCTGTTGGAGAGGTTTATTCAGAAGGCACAACTATAACAAAGCTTAGAATGTAATTAAAGCTCTGTCTAAAATTAAGAGTCAGCTTGTGCTGGGACTACAATACTTTTAACTCCCCAGGGAGAAATATTGGGACTCAGCTTTGAAGTTTTTTTTTTTTTACATAGGCTTTAAACTCTGCTTGATTCCAGTGGAGCATGACTCTGCTTACAGAGAACCAAACTGCTGTTCCAGAGACAAACAATTACATGTTTTTCACTTCCTGTGTGTTTAGCAATTCTGCTTTTTTAAGGGCTATCACCTGTTTGCTTTGCTATTCAGGGAGTTCCAATAGTTGGCAAACAAAGGGCCTAGTTAAAGTCTACCTCTAGCGGGATGAGGAGATAGCTCTGTGGGTGAAGCACTTGCTGAATACGCATGAGGCTGTGCATTTGGATAGCTGACACTTTTTTGTAAAAGCTGTGTGCTGCTGGAACCCCAGTGTTGGTGTAGTGTGGTTATGTGCAGAGATGCTAGGAGCTCACTGGCCAGTGAGACTAGTCAAAGAGCTCCAGGTTCAGTGAGAGACCCTGCCTCAAAAAATAAGGTGGAGAGAGAGTGAGAGAGAAAACCCCCAGATGTTGACCTCTGGCCTCTACACATGCACCCGCCTTCCCACGGCCTACTGATGACATTGCATGAAAGATGGTTAATATTAAACTATTCTATACCTAAAGGATAGGAAGTTCACAGTTCTCTACCCAACAGAAGTTCAGGTGGAAGTTTAAATTCTCAGCCCCAATTCCTCGCTCCCTGTAGTGATATTACATGATCAGCACTCTCGTCCCAGCCCCTGCTCCTCAGCTGCAGGTCTTGCTGGGGAATTTGCTCAGACAAGGACATGTTAACAGATTTGATGCAAACAGAGGCTTGAAATGTGATGTGTAGTTGGGCTTTTCTTGTATTCTCTGTACCACGCATATGTTCCCACTGTACTTTCATGCCAGGCATGGAATTGCTTTGAAAGAGAGATCCAAGACAAATTCTTTTTCTCCTTCTGAAGCTTTTCGTCTCTGTGTTGCTTTTGTCTGGGCAGCTATTGTGGGAACTTTACAATGGTCCACCTTAAATAGACAAGCTGTCACACAAGGGATGATGAAAAGGGAAAGAGTTGGAACTGTGAGCCCTGATCATGTCACAGTGCTAATTCAGTTCATTACCTCTGAGGCACCCTGTCTCTGTACTTAGTGTTATGCAAGATAATAAATCTTCTAGTTTTAAAGCCATTTTGAATTGTCTATTACTAGTAATTGGTTGCACCTCAATTGATGAATCAAAAATCATACATACTGTGCTGGATAGCTTTAGCTGTCAACTTGTCACAACTTGACTCATTTGGGGAATTTCCTCCATAGGACTGGCCTGTGGTCATGTGTGTGTGGCATTTTCCTATTGTTGGGTAAATTGGGAGGGCCCAGACCAATGTTGGTGATGCCACCCTGGGCAGGTGGTCCCGTAATTGAATAAGAAAGCAGGTTGAGCACAGGCCAGGGGAGCAAGCTAGGAAGCAGCGTTCCTCCACGGATTGTGCTTCATCTCCTGCCTCCAGGTTCCTGTCCTGACTTCCGACCCTGGGCTCCCTCAGTAATGAACTGCAACCTAGGACATGTAAGATGAACTCTTTCCCCCCCAAGTTGGTTTTGATCAGTGTTTTTATCACACAAATGAAAGTAACCAGAACCTGGTAGCAGGATCATGGGGTCAGGACAGACCTGACCATATTGTTTGGGGGAGGATAGTAGAAGCAATTGGAACTTCCGGCTGGAAATGCCATTGAGTGCTTAGAGTTGTGAGTTGTTGCTGTGGAGCTTGGGACAGTTATGCTGAAAGAAGTGTGGATGAGGGAGGACTGGCCTGTGAAGCTTCAAAGGAAAGTAACGATTCTCAGGCTGTTTGTATGGTATTTTGAATTGAGAATCTGTGGTTTCTGGTTGGCTGGGGTGGAAGAACAGCTGTGACTAAGAGGAGACCAGCACCATTCCAGTGAAACCTTTTCTTTGCTAGGACCATTGATGTTGATCAGCTGTGAGCAACAAAAAGACAAGCATCACTGTGGAAAAATCTTCTGGGAAGTATTTCCTCAGGGTCAGCACACAGAAACTGTGATCCAGAGGGGGCCTAAGCCTCCATCTTAAGGAGAAAGCAGGACTTGGTAATGTGTAAGAGTCTCTTGCATGGTTCTGGTGTGAAGGGGTCATGCAAAGGTGTGAAGGGGTCATGGAAAGAATCTGAGGCTTGGCACCCTGACAGGACAAATGAGGCCATTGTTGAAGGTGAAGCCTCACTTTAAGTAGGGACCCCAGCATGTTGGAGATGCCAGGACCATGGAACGACCATCAAGGGCAGAAGCAGATGTGGGGTGGAGCCTGCCTGAGCCTATGAAACAAGCTATGTGTGCTGTGGATGGCAGAGCCAGGCGTGTGGGGCTACTGAAGCCCATAGAGCCTGGGAGAGCACAAGTGAGCCCCAGATGTCCAGCCTGGAAGTGCTTTGTTGGACTGTGGTTGTGCTGAACTGTGCCCAAATATTCCCTTTTGACATAAAACAGTACTTTAATTTGTTTAGGAGCCCACCGTTAAGAGACTTTTAAGAGAGATTTTTGAACTTCTAAAGTGAATTTTTTAAAGATGGTGGGACTTTTAACATTGTACTATTTTATATTGTGATATTTAATATCACAACTTGGGGATAAGCAATGGAAAGCTGGAGCAAGCCAGTAAACAGCACAACTCCATGGCCTGTGCTTCAGCTCCTGCCTCCAGGTTCTTGCCCTGAGTTCCTGCCTTGGGCTCCCTGAGTGATGAACTGTGACCCAGGAGACGTGAGCTGAATAAACCCTTTCCTCCCCAAGTTGGTATCGGTCAGAGTGTTTTGTCACAGCAATGGAAGATAAACTAGAACATTGGTACCAGAGAGTGGGCTATTGCTGTGCCAAACCTGACCTTGGTGTTTTGGGGAAGGAATGTGGAAGCATTTGGAACTTTGGGCTAGAAAAATCATTGAATGCCTAAAGATCGTTGCTGTGGAACGTGGAACAGTTTTGCTGAAAGAGTTGTAGACGATGGAGGCCTGGCTTGTGACGTTTCTAGTTTCAAAGGGAAGCAGTGATCACCAGGACTGTTTAATCTATGGGCTCTGGTCAGCTGGGGCTGAAGAATCAGCTATAAGTAACAAGAGACCAGCATCACCGTGGTGAAATCTTCTGGGAAGAATTTCTTCAGGGTCAGCACACAGAATCTATGTTCCAGAAGGGGCCTGAGCCTCCATCTCAAGCCAGAAGCAGGACTTGGTAGTGTGTAAGAGTCTCCTATATGGTTCTGGTGTTGAAATTTGAGGTGGTCACAGAGAGCGGCTGAGGCTTGGCACTGTGAGAGGTCAGGAAAGACCATTGGTGGAAGTGCACCTCAGTTGCAGTGAAGACCCCAGGATTGCAGGGGTCATGGAGAGAAGCTGAGGCTTTTCACCAGGAGAGGTCAGAAGAGACCATTGGTGAAGGTGCTGCTGCAGTTTCAGTGGCGACCCCAGCTTTTTGGAGATGCCAGGACCATGGGACGACCACCAAGAGCAGCAGCAGGTGTGAAATGGAGTTGGCCTGGGCCTTCAAGATGAGCTGTGTGTGCCACGGATGGTAGAGTCAGAGAAGGGGAGCTGCCGAAACCCTTTGGAGCCCAGAAGATAGTGAGTGAATCCAAGGTGTCCAGCCTTGAGCTACTTTGCTGGCCTTAGGTTTTGTTTGAGTGTGCCTGATGCTTCCCTTTGAAATAAGACAGTACTTGTTTGGGATTTTACAGCAGCCCACAGTTAAGAGACTTTTAATAGACTGTGAACTTTTAAGTGTTTGGACATTTTAAGGACTGTGAGGCTTTTAAGGTTGTACTGTCTTAGGTTGTGATTAATGTTAACATCATGCTTGGGGATAAGAACTGGAAAGGTGGTGGTTTAATAGTGATGTGTTTTGTGTATCAAGTTGACAAGGGGTCAGTTGTGCTGGATAGCTTTAGTGTCAACTTGACACACCTGGGTTGAGGGAGCCTCAATTGGGGAATTGGTTCCATTGGACTGGCCTGTGGCCACGTCTGTAGAGTATTGTTTTGATTGTTGGGCAATGTGGGAGGGCCCAGCCCACTATGGGTGGTGCCACCTCTGGGGCAGGTTATTGTGTACTATATAAGAGGGCAGGCTGGGCATGGGCCAGGGGAGCAAGCCAGTAAACAGTACAACTCCATAACCTGTGCTTCAGCTCCTGCCTCCAGGTTCCTGCCCTGAGTTCCTGCCTTGGGCTCCCTGAGTGATGAACTGTGACCCAGGAGATGTAGCTGAATAAACCCTTTAAGGATCGAAAGGTTATTCCTGGACAAACTGTCAGCCCATGAAAGGAAACAGCCAGAATTGACCAGAGTCCAAGTCAACAGCTCCAGAGAGAGTGGACTGTTTTACCTCTCATCCACCTGTGCCCCTTTTCTAAGCCTAGGGAACAACCTGCGGAAGAGGGGGCGTGGTAGAATGTAAGGGCTGCGATTGGGGTGAATGGTGAAACTACAGCAATGTAGTCTGGACACTCATTTGATCAACTTGATTGAACAAACAACCTGTCACCCCCCACTGGATGGTGGGGCTGTAGGTGTTTGGGCACAACAGCCTGCAGATAGGTTTTGCATGAAGGATGCTTGTACTCATGGATTATCACTTATAGCTAAAAATGAAAAAAAAAACTGAGAGAAAGATGCAGGACAGTTATGGCAGAATGCATGATCTGGGATGGGGTGGGGGTGGGGGGGAGGGAAAGGGAAATAAGCCTGAACTGAATTGGAAAAATGTATGAAATGCACAAAGCATCAATAAACCTAATTTAAAAAAAAAAAAAAAAAGAAATGGAAAGCTTGTGGTTTAATAGTGATATGTTTGTGTCAAGTTGATAAGGGGTCAGTTGTCCTAGATGGCTTTAGTTGTCAACCCGACACATCTGGGTTCAGGGAACCTCAACTGGGGAATTTCCTCCATTGGACTGGCCTGTGGCTATGTCTATGGGGGGGGCATTTTCTTGATTGTTGAGTGACATGGAAGGGCCCAGCCAACTGTGGGAGGTGCCACCCCTGGGCAGGTTCTTTTGTATTATATAAGAAAGCAGGCTGATGGGGCTGGAGAGGTGGCCTAGTGGTTAAGAGCACCGACTGCTCTTATAGAGGACCCGGGTTCGATCCCCAGCACCCACATGGCGGCCGAGAACCGTCTGAAACTCCAATTCCAGGAGAACTCCAGCTCCAGGGGAATCCGAGACCATCTTCTGACCTCTGCGGCATTGCACATCACGGGTGCGCAGACTTGCATGCAGGCAGTACATTCATACACATACAGAAATAAACAAAAAAAATTAATAAGAAAGCAGGCTGAGCATGGGCTGGGGGAGCAAGCCAGTAAGCATCATTCCTCCATGGCCTGTGCTTCAGGTCCTGCCTCCAGGTTTCTGCCCAGAGTTCCTACCTTGGGCTTCCTCAGTGATGAACTATAATCTGGGAGATGTTAGATAAAATAAACCCTGTCCTCCCCAAATTGGTTTTGGTCAGTGTTTTTGTCACAGCAATAGAAAGTTACTAAGACAGAAATGGATAGAGATATTTAAGATTATGAGACAGAATCTCAGTAACTCAGTTGGGCTTCAGACTTACCATGTGACCAAGGACTCCCTGGAACTCCGGTTCATCTTGCCTCCGCCCCTCTAGCGCTGGGATTGTAGGCATGTGCCACCTCTGTTTGTTTATGCAGTACTGGGAATCAAACCCAAGGCTTTGTGCATGCCAGGAAAGCTCTCTAGTGAGTGTGAAACATCCCCAGCCCTGTACTGTTAAAAGTTGTAAGGTAAAAACTGAATGATATTACCTCCCATATTACAGATTTTTTGGCAGCCTTAGCCACAAGATGCTAGAAAAGACGCTTTTTGGGTCTGATCAAGTCTGACATCTTGTGACCTGAACCAATCATTTTGGTCCATCATCAAACTCCACCTTATGCTAGTTCCACTTTTGAACTGCCATTTCTTTGATGGAAGGAAACAGGTCTAAAAGTGTGGAAGTTGTTGATCAGAGGTTAAATGATGAGACTAATTCATACTTAATGCCCATCAACAGTTCATCCCTCTACTACCACTATAGGAGAAAGGAGACACTGCACAGTTGAAGATGCAGAGATTTGGGGGTTCATTACCCCTGAGTTAAGTCTTTTTTTTGAGACAGGCTCTCCCTATAGCCCCAGTTGGCCTGGAACTCACTCTGTAGACCAGGCTGGCCTTGAACTCACAAGGATCCACCGGCCTCTGCCTCCCAAGTGCTAGGATTTAAGGCATGCGCCACCACACCCAGCTTAAAGACGGTTCTTAGCCACTATATGAGTGCTGGGAATCAAATCTGGGTCCTCTGCAAGAGTACTTGGTGCTCTTAACTCCTGAGCCATCTCTCCAGCCCCCCTGAATTAAGTCTTAAATACCCAGGTGGCTTTGACAAGTCACCTAATCCCCTCAAGCTTTAATCTCCTATATGAAATAGGGATATAGACGTCATGTTTGGGGAGCCAAAGGACATTATGTATGACATGTCTGGCCCATACTAGAACCATTGTAATCCCTCTCCCCAACTCCCAGGAGAACACATCTTCAAATGAAGAGGTCTAGGCTGAGAAGTCATGAGCGGAAAAGCTCACGTGAGAACAGGTAAATTTAATAATCATTTTCAAAAACCAGGAATTGGATAGAGGAAACTTGTGTTCTTAGGAAGTAAGACAGGACATTAAGAGCAGGCAGTACTGTATCTACCCTCACCTCTATCCCAACCTGTGCATTAATTGTTTTAATGTGAAATACATAAGTAAGCCATCTCTGGTATATTATTCTTAGATTCTTCTGCCATTCAAATTCAGCAGCTACATATTTTTTTCTTCTATGACTATTCTAAATGCCACACCCTCCTCCCACAGAATGTCTCTCCCATAGATGGCTTTTTGGTTGCCTAGAATTTGGTGACATCAGTTCCTCCAAGCAGTGTGTGTGTATGTATGTAACACTAAGACAGAAATTGTGTACACACACACACACACACACACACACACACACATGCACACACACAAAGAGCTTCTGCTAATGGCAAGAATTCAAGGCTATCTCAAGGAATCCAAATGATATGGACCAAACTGAAATTTCCTATATTTCAGGGAATTCCCCACACTGACTCATTGGAGTCTATGTAACTTTCTTTTATTCATTCAATAGTACCTTTTTTTTTTTTAATTTTATTTATTTCGGTATGTGTATCAATGTATTGTCTGCATGCAGGTCTGTGCACCCGTGTTGTGCAATGCCTCGGAGGTCAGAAGAAGGTCTCGGATTCCCCTGGAACTGGAGTTCTCCTGGAACTGGAGTTTCAGACGGCTCTCGGCCACCATGTGGGTGCTGGGGATCGAACCCGGGTCCTCTGCAAGAGCGGTCGGCACTCTTAACCGCTAGGCCATCTCTCCAGCCCCTCATTCAATAGTACCTTAAAATCAGGGATTGCCTTTGGTCCATAGGAGCCAATGTTCTGGCAGATAAGTTAGGCAGCTCATGAGACCATGTGCATAGCTGAAAAGCTAGAGTGTGGCCTCTCTGTAAAGTATAGACCTGGGGTAGAATCATCAACTCATTGACCTTTTGGAGAAGGAAAAGTGAGGCATGCAATCGCTCCACACATGTTCATCATATGTTGTACCATCCTAGGTAATGTGAGGACACAGCAATGATCAAAACCCTGACCTCAAGGAACTTACATTCTAGAGACAGAATGCATAAAACAAGTAACAGATACAGTATACAGGCTCTGGACAGCAAATAAGCAGAAAAGAGGGCCAGAGAGTGTGAATAGGAGTTTTCCACTTGTGTGGGGTAGTTGAGAAAAATCTCACCAGTGGAATGTTGGAGAAAAGACTTGGGGAAGCAAAATGAAGGGACAAGAATTATAGGAAGAAGGAATAGCCTTTGTAAAGACATTGAAGTCGAAATGTGCTTGAGGGAAAGCCAAGGGGCTGGTGGGACTGCAGCAGCAATAATAGAGGGTGTCCTCAGATGGGATCGGGAGGGGACCAGGTAGAATAGAGTGCATCTTCAGATGGCGTCAGGAGGGAACCAGGTAGAATAGAGGGCATCTTCAGATGGTGTCAGGAGGGGGCCAGGTAGAATAGAGGGCATCTTCAGATGGGATGGAGAGGGGGCCAGGTAGAATAGAGGGCATCTTCAGATGGCATCAGGAGGGGACCACGTAGGATAGAGGGCATCTTTAGATGGCATCGGGAGGGGGCCAGGTAGAATAGAGGGCATCTTCAGATGGCGTCAGGAGGGACCAGGTAGGATAGAGGGCGTCTTCAGATGGTATTGGGAGGGGACCAGGTAGAATAGAGGGCATCTTCA
>VZQC01002834.1:775287-929131 GCA_009823505.1 Rhizomys pruinosus
TTTTTGGTCTTTTCGAGACAGGGTCTCCCTGTAGCCCCAGCTGTCCTGGAACTCACTCTGTAGACCAGGCTGGCCTTGAACTCACAAAGATCCACCTGCCTCTGCCTCCCAAGTGCTAGGATTAAAGGCGTGCGCCACCACGCCCGGCCTGAATTACACTCTGAAGGTAGATCAAGAGCACTGCCTGAACAAATTGGATCAGGGTGACACAGAGGAGTCCAATGTGAGTCCAAGGTCTTTGGTTGAGCAACTGGAATGGAGTTGCTGTCAACCAGAGTGAGGACGACAATGGCTGACCTGGATTTGGGGAGGACGAAGGGAGCACAATTTGGGATGAATGAGATAAGTGTCTGAGTTCAAAGGTCCTGAATATAAAGCACCAAGGCCTGTGCTCTGTAAGTCAGAACTGCCTCACTGTCTCCTATTCCCAGCTGCTCCATTGTGTTCATAAGCTCTAGACAGAAGAGAAGACTGGAGTCTGCTCTGAGCTATAATAGCATGTGGCTTCTTACATGCACGGGACTGGATCTGTTTAATTAAGTGTCTTGATTCAAGAACAAAGTTGTTTTTTTCAGCCTCAGCTTTATAAAGAGGATGATATAATTATAGATGCAGTTTTCTTTTCCATCTCCGAACCAGTAACCAGCAAACAACAACTCGGCCACTCAGTGCTCTCTGTACGCTCTCTCCCTAACCCTGCAGAAGCACCTTATGGGGGGCAATGGCTTCCCTTCCGCTCCCTCAAAGCTGCTGTTCTTTCTGCTTCTCTCTGCCCTCCTCCAATGGCTTTCGTCTCTCTTGTCCCAGCCCCAGCTATCCTGGAACTCACTTTGTAGTGTAGACCAGGTTGTCCTTGAACTCACAGAGATCCACTTGCCTCTGCCTCCCAAGTGCTGCAATTAAAAGCGAGCTCCACTAAGCCTGGCTCCTTCTGTTTCTAATATTCCCCACTTCTCCCTAAGCCTTTAAGCCTAATCATTTCCCAGAGACCCCACTTCCATGGTGTTCTGTGGATATTAAGTCCTAGTTTCCTTGGATGAGATAGAATGGAATTGTGAAAATCTGTGGATTTTTGTTGAGCTGTTGGAAGGGCCTCAGATAGTCTTGGATCCCCTGGGCATGTGAGTGACAGACGTAATGGTGAAAGATCCTCATGTTCGGATTCCCAGGGTGGGCACTGCCCCTTGGGTCCTTTTAGTCTGTAGCAGGCAGCAAGGAACCAATAGGTGTCCACCATCATGCCTGGAAAAAGCATCTTGTCAGCATTTGGTTTGTGGTGGAAAGCGTCATCAGGGCATTGGTTCCTGGGTTTCAGGCTCCAAAGCTGACTTCTGAAGTTGGCGACAGGGATACTTAGTGGAGGCGTAAAGGAGCTGAGACGAGAGTAACAAACCCTTCTTCTCTTCTGACTCATGTCTGTGCAACCGGGCAGAAAGTGAGCACACTTTCATGCCTGGTGCGAGCTCAGGAAGGTCTCCATGATCTCTAGGGTCAGCTCTAAACAAAAGGCGCTTGATATTTCCTACATGGCTCATTGGCTTTTACATGACAAGTGTGTCTTGGCTCAGATGTGGGTGAGTCTTGTTCAGAGGGCTTCACGCTCAGTGTTCCCCGTTACCCATGTGCACCTCGTGGCTCCACGCTTGTGACTGTCTGGGAAACGATATGAAAATGATCCCACTCTGTGTTCGATAACTAGCAGACGCACAGGAGCGGCAAGCCAGGAGCACAGCCAATTCCCTTAAGGAGTGTGGGCAGAAGCCAAGCCATCAGGAGAGACGGGAGGCAGGAGCCCCGAGCTGCGCCACCAGCGCTGAGAGCCAAGCTAGCATCTCAGTGTCTGGCACAGGCTCTGGGTCTCTGACCGCCATCTATTCCATCCTTCCTGCGGATTCATGAAGAGAACTCAGGGGAAGGCAGAAGGCTTTTTATAGGCATCCTGGTTCAACCTCTGAAGGGTTGCTGAAAACAAAACAAAACAAAACAAAAAAATAGTTCTCAGTGGAAAGATCTTTAGAAATGTCCTTGCCGAAAGGTTTTATTTAGATTTTCACCCCGGGCATATTTATGCAGGGAGCTTTTCCTGACGCCTTCTGAGTTGGGAGGGGTTTTGTACATATGAGATGTCCCTATATCAAAATGAGAGGGGCAAGGTCGGGGGGGGGGTGGCGTCAGCTTTGGCATTTTGAATCTGGTGAGATTTCTGGAAGTCAGCACCAACTGCCTAGCGTCAATTCTGCAGAGGTCCTGTAAGGAATCTTGAGCTACCCTCACTGTTTCCATGGTAACAAAAGAAATTTCTGATGGACAATAGAGAGCAACCCATGGCATCACCCTTGCAAAAGTAGAGGACCGCTTTTCTTCTCTGCCGCTGAGGCCAGCTCCCCCCGCCCCCCAGTCTCCTTTATGGAATTTGGAATGAAGAGCTAAAGGAAAACTTCCTTCCTTCCCCTGGTGCAGCACAGGCACTGAGGGAGCCTGCCTTCAGGCAGCAGGTTTTGACTAGCTGCTTCCTACACTGCAGGAGAGACCCCACACTGAGCTCATTTTGAAGTGGGCCCCTGTGTTTTAGTTCTTGTTTTCCTCTGGGACTGTCTGGACTTCTAAATTACAGGGGGACCAGCCGGGGAACAGAAAAGCTTTCCCACCTGCCTCAGACTCTGGGAGCTCCGAGTGTCTGCAGGCTTCAGGGTGGCCTGTCGGAGCTTGCTGAGCTGAATAATCCCCACGAGATTTGGAGAAAGGGCACAGGCGGAGAAATATTTATAAGCAGAGGAGACTCTTTATCCCTTTCAGGTTCATCAGAATGTCACTATCCCTACTGACGAATCAGCCTCCTTGTCTTTTCCATTACCTCAGAGAAAGAGAGAGAGAGAGAGAGAGAGAGAGAGAGAGAGAGAGAGAGAGAGAGAGCACCAGGCAAGGAACCAGACAAGTCTTGGGCTCTGGTCCAGATTCCCTGTCCATGAACGAGCTGGGCCCAGGATGAGTCTGTTACCCTCTTTTGCGTTTGTTCTCGGTGAGGAGGGGAGATGCTGGAGGGTCTTTATTTATTCCTTTGTTTTCCTTATTGTGCTTTTAAAATATGTAACTTAAGATTTATAATTTTCATGGTTTGAGACAAGGTTTTGATGGGCAGCCCAGATGGCTGGTGGCCTCCTCTTGCCCTCAGCCTCCTGCCATGTTGGGATTTTAAGAGTACCAGACCTTCCTTAAGCAGACAGTCCAGTAGAGTTATATGTATTCCCACTGTTGTGACGTAGACTTCCAGAGAATTTCTATATTTCAAATCTGAAACTGTTTGCCCATTAAACAGCTTCTCTTTTCCCCTTCCCAAAATCTCAGGAAACCATGGCCATACTTCTTTTTCTGTGAATTTGAATTACTAAAAGGACTCATTCGGCATTTGTCTTTCAGCTAATTTGTGATCAGCTAATTTCACTTAGTATAATTTCCTCAAGTCCTCCTGTATTTTAGGATGTGACAAGATTCTCTTCCTTTTAAAGGCTCTTTATGTTACCTTTGCTTACCCACCCATCCACAAGTGATGGTTCTACTTCTTAGCCACTATAGTAGCTCTATTATAAACACAGAACATGTGCATACAAATATCTGTTCAAATCCTTGCTTTTGATTTTTTGCACACATATTATATACACAGATTCAGAATTGACTTTGCTAAATCGCATGGCAGTTTTACTTTTAATATTTAATGACTCATCATACTGTTTTTAGCTGAGTTTTGTTTATTTGTTTATTTGGGGGTGGCATTGGGCTTTTTGTTTTGTTTTCTTTTGTTGATAAGGTCTTATATAGCCCAGGCTTGGCCTTGAATTTCCCTGAGTAACTTGAACTCAAGGCTAGCTTTGAACTGCCTCTGCATCCTAAGTATTGGAATTGCAGGTATATGCCACCACACCCAGAACCACACACTGATTCAGGGTGATGAAACACTGTTTCACCATGGCTACCCCCCCATCTCTGCGGCTCTAGATTCTCACTATCTTCACCCAAATTTCTCATCTCTCTTTTCTGCCTTTTTGGGGGGCATTTAATGACAGGTTTCCACTGGATATATTTGCAAGAAATCAAATCTAAAAAAAGAAAAAGAAAAAAGAAATCAAATCTCTCTGAGACTCTGACCACTTTTCCCCCCTTTGCTGGTGGGGCTTTTGCTCTGCATGACAGGAACTGAACGTGTTCTTTAGGGTTTGATATTACTGCATGTGTGTGACTTGGGCTATGTGCGATGTAGGAATGTCTTCTCTTCTAAAGCTAACATTTCTTCAATGCTGTATACGTATTGCTCATTTTTCTAAATGCTTTTTGGGTATTAACACAACATTATCACAATTAGTCCTAGTACTATCCTCCTTTTACAATGATGTGATTGAGGCAGACAGCAAATAGCTTGACTAAAGTCACAGAGCTCTTCACTTGGGGCTCAAGGTCTCCTTGCTTCTCATCCCTCTCACCTGTCACTGTGTCCTTGAGTAAAGACCTCTTTAGTGTTATCCTATCCAGAACCGTCTCAGGATGTTTTTACTCTTCTCCTGCCTCCCCAGCTGCCACACCTTCTAGTGCTGTCTTCGGAAATCCATTTGTTTGTCCTCACCGTTTCTACTAAGCTTCCTATTTCCTCTATTAGCAGAAGCCTTAACCCCTGCTTCTCCTTTATCCTTCTTAGGTGGAGAAGACTCATTCTTTTATTTTTTTTTTAACATTTATTTGTTATTTGGGGATGCCATGCGGGTAATCTGAGGAAAACTTGGAAGAGTTGGCTATCTCCTTCCTCTGAGTGGGTCCCAGGGATTGAACTCAGGTTGTCAGGCTCGGTGGCAAGTGCCTCTATCTGGTGAGTCTCATTCTTCACCATCTTCTATCCCTTGGAGCTGGGTGTTGGGAGTTAGTATCACCTTACCCTCTAACAATGTTGCCTGGCCTTATTCTCCCCATCTCACGTAAATTTCCCTCACACCTTACCCTGTGTCAAACCTATCATGTATCTATTGGCCACCAGTCGCCACAACTCGTGTAGGATTTTGGCAGAAGGTTCCTGGCCTTTCTTTTCCCTAGGTTTGGGCCGCTGTCAGCTGGACAGTTCCTATGTGAACCACTATCACTAAGTCTTCCATTGCAGTCTCTATCTTGTCCTGCTGGTATTTCAATAGTCCTGCCCAGTGTTGTCATTAACTCAGGCTGACCCCAACATTAGAGTTAGAGGATTTCTAACTCTAATGTTCTTCTAGGTCATTCATTCTCTTACTTCATGACTCCATCGATTAGCCAATAGTGGTGTCCAGATCCTCCATCTTTCCGTGTTTACCCAGCTTGTGTCCCCCCCAACACTTAGCCACTCTCTTCACCATTATCAGAACTGTTTCCTCACTCATGTCTTCACAGTGTTTATGCCAAGTCTCTCTGATTTTCCTCATGGTTTGGAGAGTGAAGCACCTTGCCTTCCTTCAAAAGCAATGTTTCAGCTGGGCATGGTGGTGCACACCTTTAATCCCAGCACTCGGGAGGCAGAGGCAGGCAGATCTCTGTGAGTTCAAGGCCAGCCTGGTCTATAGAGAGAGCTCCAGGACAGCTGGGACTAAAGGGAGACCCTGTCTCAAAAATAAAAGACCAAAAAAAAAAAAGAAAAAAAGATGAAAAAAACGTTTCAGCCTGTGCTATGTTCTTGTTTCCCCTTTAGAGAGCCTGGGTCTGTCAATCCTTTGTCTTCCATCCAATACATTGCCCTCATCTTCTCTCCTTACAAATGTCTCAACTGGACTGTCTCTCTATCCTCCTCTGGACCTGACATCCATACCATATCTTCCATCTAACCTTGGTCTCCAAAATCGTTGAAAAAAGACTCTATTCACTGATTTCCTTCTAACTCTTTCATTCTCTGAAATTTAGGTATTGAGGTATCTATGATGCTGGGGCTAGAAATTAAGAGTAGTCAGTACCTGGTTTCTTCCACAGACTCTGTGGAGGAAACAAGTTGTGTACAAAGAATGTGACAGAGGGGATGTATGAGATTAAGAAACAAGATGGTATCTGCAGTGTGTCTAGGGGAGAGAGTACAGGAAGATCACTGAGTGCCACTCTGGGCATCTTAGTCAAAGCTTAACTTGTACAGCAGTTGGAACGAACACGAAGTGGTGGTGTTCCCCACTCTTGTGCCCATGTTTTTTGCACAGCATGAGACTGAACTAATAGTGAATCTCTTCCAGCTTTAACTGTCTTCATATAATAGAATTTCTCCTAGCAATGTCTTGAGTTTGTAGCTGCCTTGGAGACAAGCTTTTCAACAATAGCTCACAAAGAGCCTTCTGTTCTTTCTACAGAGCATTCAAAGCAAATATCAACAGAATACATTATCAAAACATATTGAATTTATCTCATAATAGCTTGTTAGCTTCTCAAGAAAGCAGAGCAGTATGTATGTGATGATGGTGGTGGTTTGAGAACTAAGAGGTGATGTGGTTTCCATCCAAGTTAAACATGTATATACATTTTGAGGGGATCTTTGGGCTGTAGTGTGTCCACTCTAAAAAAAAAAAACTTTGATTCAATTCAATTTTGGACCAAAGACAGGCTGATGGTTTTTAGATAGACAAGATCTTTTGTGGAGCTAGACAAAAAGAATATGAAAAGAATGTAGAATTCAGTCAGGCAGTAAAGAGATTAATTGAATATGGTCTAGACCAATGGTTGCTGAATTCCAGCTACCCAAATTAAGCTGCTCTGAAAAGGACCAGTATGTCTATTTCAAGAGAGCCTGGCATGCTGTGACTCCAGGAGACTGTCTTCATGATGCCAGTATAAAATGTTTGACTTAATTTAACCTCAGCTTGTTCAGTTGAAAGGTTATAAAGACGTTAAGTTTGTAAACAGAACTAGAATATGTAAGAGAATTCCTTTTATGATATTCTAAAGTTTATTTGACTAGGATTGTAAAGAGAGATCTTTAAATGCTAGAGAAGTTTTAACTTGTTCTGCTTGTTTGCCCTGTCAAGTATTTCAACATAGTATTGCGAATATATTACATTTATATATGCAGTTCGAAACTAAGACTAATTGAAGAAGTTTATAACTAAGATTATTTAAGCAATCTCGTTTGTTAACTAGAGTTTCTGGAAACTTGGCAGAAAAAGTTTGAGAGTGTTTTTCTTATTTTTGTCCTTTTGGATTAGAGTCATGGTTTGGACTAAAAGTAATGAAAATTAGGTTTTTAAAATGTGTGACTTTGGGCCAGTCATGGTGGTGCATTCCTTTAATCCCATAACTCTGGAGGCAGAGGCAGGTGGATCTTTGTGAGATAGAGGCCAGCCTGATCTATAGAGTGAGTTCTGGGCTAACTGAGGCTAAAGGGAGACTCTGTCTCAGAAAACAACAACAAAAGTAAAGTGTAATTTTGAAAGCTCAAATATTAACAATTAACTGAGGCTGGAGAGATGGCTTAACTGGGGAAGTGTTGGCCTTGTAGGAAGATCTGAATTAGATCCCCAGAAACCACATTAAAAAAAAAAGCCAGTGACTATCAAGATAACTCAGCAGATCAGGTGCTTGTGCCAAGACTGAATTACTGAATTCAGTTTCCTGAACCCACATGGTAGAAGGAGAGAACCAACTGCCCCAAGTTGTCTTCTGACCTCCACACTTGTACTGATGTAGCACATACACACACACAGACACACAGACACACACAGACACAGACACACACACACACAGACACACAGACACACACACACACACACACACACACGGTTCATTAACTAAATGTTAAAAAAAATACAAGCTAGGCATGGTGGTGTGTACTTGTGATCTCAGCACCAAGGAGGTGGAGACAGGAAGATCTCTGGGCTCTCTGGCCAACCAGACTAGCCTACTTGGTGAATTCCAGGCCAGCAAGAACCCTTGACCGGTTTCCACCACAAAAAGGTGGATGACACTTGAATGCTTTGAGAGTGCTCAAGTTCTTATCTTTGTATGTCTTCATGGCGTAGCCGACAGACTCAGGATTAAACGTGGACCAGGTTGCAGCCCTACAGTGGATGGCATATCGACTCAGTGAAGAAAGCTGACTGGCTTCTCAGCAGCTGAGGTTCAGCATGACTTCACTGTGAAGCCTTTTGGTTCATTTAGAAACTGGAGACCAAAAATTGGTAACAAAAAAATACGCACAAGTTCTTAAAATAACCAATAGATCGAGTCAAATCCATGTTCATTCCTGGGTCTCTCAACTGCAGTGAGGCAAACAGGTGAACAGCAGACACAAGGCCTTTGCGATCCCCAGGCCCTCATTCTCATGCTCTACTGAACATTATCCGATAGTCTTCTCCATGGAAGCCCACATTCAGAGAGACTTTGCCACTGTTTGACACTTCTGTGTAAATTTAAGTCTTATACTTCATTGTGGAATGGAAAGACCATCGCAAAGCTGCCCCATGGGAGTCAGTATTAATGATACTTAGATTGTTTCTAAGTGCCTACCATCTTCTCAGAGAATGTCTCCAGGAGAGGTAGGGAGGATTAGGTAGGAAAGCACATGTATTTCTCTCTCTCCTTTTAAAAATTTATTTATTTGGGGCTGAAGAGATGGCATGGAAGTTAAGAGTTCTTGCAGAGAACCTAGGTTTAATTCCTAGCGCCCACATGGCAGCTAACAACCATTTGTAATTCCAGTTCCAGAAGATCTGACACCTTTTTTCTGACCTCTGAAGGCATTGCCTGACATGGGTACACCTACATACACATAAAATTAAAAAATAATAAAATATTTTTAAATTTTATTTTTTTATTTATTTTAAATTTTTATTTATTCTTGTATGTGTATAAATGTACTGTCTGCATGTAGGTTTGTGCACTCGTATCATGCAATGCCATGGAGATCAGAAGAGGGCATTGGATTCCCCTGGAACTGGAGTTAAAGATGGTTCTCAGCTGCCATGTGGATGCTGGGGATCCAACCCAGGTCCACTGCAAGAGCAGTCGGTGCTTTTAACCGCTAGGCCATCTCTCCAGCCCTTATTTATATTTTATGTATATGAGTATTTTGTATACATACATACGTGTACACCATGTTTGTGCCTGGTGCTTGAAGAGCCCAGAAGAAATGGAAGGATCCCCAGAACTGGAGTTAACTGGTTGTTAGCTGCCATGTGGGTTCTGGGAACAGAACAGGACTTGGGTCCTCTGCAAGAGCAGCCAATGGTCTTAGCTGCTAAGCCATCTCTCTAGCCCCAGCACTTGTGCTCTTACTGAGAGATTTTGATAAGAAAGAGGCACTAGAAGTAATTGCTGTAGAGTACCCTGGAGATGAGCTGGTAGCTCCTCTAAGCATGGCCAGCAACTCTAAAACCTGAGGAGTCTTCATAATCATTTCAAGAAATACTCTGAACCTGACAGTTCCACTCACAGTCTGATATGGGGGCTTTGAGATTTAGCTTGTGGTCAGGGTCACTGAGATAACAACTATTAGAAAACCAGGGATTAGTCTACTATACTGTAGTGGTTACTTAAAGAAGTTACTGTTTTTCACTGTAGCATCTGCACAATTCCAAGGTGGAGTTCCTCTCTTACAGAGAGCCAAAGCCCTCCATGTGATGCGTTCTAAATGCCTTCTATGGGTCCTCCTTACATCACCCCAGCTCTCTTTCCTTCTCTTCTTCCTTTGATGTTTTTGTGTGCCGCTCTCACCTGCCACCTCAAGCTCTTTTATGGACCCTCAGTTTGGTCTGTATTGATTCTTATTCTTCAGATAGAGTAAAAATGAGCACATCCCTATTACTTTTGAGAGGAGTGCTAATTGCCCATCTTCTCTGCCTGGTGCAGATTGCAGCCCAGGCTTCTCTCCTCCTCCTCCTCCTCCTCCTCACATCATTCTCAGTACAACTCCAGAGGCAGGAGCGTGACTCCAGAAAGAGAATAGTGTTGCCCAAAATGACTTCACTTGAAAGGACTAATTCCCACTTCCTTCATCATTAGCAAACATTGATTGCCTAGCATAGGCAGAGCACCAACACAGGACAGGAGGAGGTAGCCCTGAGCCTGCTAATTAGATCATGCTGATCCATCCTCAGTACACCTTGACTTGTGATAACAAACACACTAAAATAAACCTTGGGAACTTTAGATCATGTCTTGCTGTAAAAAGTTATGCTCTTTCCAATCTGATTCACAAGTATCACAATTTACAAAAGACAAGAAAGCATAAAGAAGGCGATTTTCAGCAATGGCAGAAAGAAAATCGCTGCTAAGTATTTCATGGGCATTCACCTTGCTTTTCATGATCTCATCCCACACACTGTCCTGGCAGCCTACACTTTAAAATTCTCTTTTCATTGATTTATTTTATTTTATGTGTATGAGTGTTTTTGCCTACATGTATGTAAGTACACCCATGCCGTGCAATGCCTGTGGAGGATAGAAGAAAGCATCATATCTCCTGGAACTAGAGATAAGGACAGTTGGTAGCTGTAATATGGCTGCTGGGAACTGAACCTGGGTTCTCTGCAAGAGCAGATAGTGCTCTTAACCACAGAGCCATCTCTCTAGCCCCAGCCTCATCTTTTATAAATACATAGTTGATGATTACAGATATACTGTTTTCCCACAGGGGTTGTGGCATGTATAGTAGTCACATGGACCATGGCTGCATTATTTAGCTGACCTTAATCTATTCCTTTAACCAATCCCTGATGGATGATTACTTTGCTTCCAGTTTTGTTTTGAAAAACAAGACTGTGTTATTTTCTCCAGCTGTCCTTAAAATATCAAAGCTATAGGCAGATAATTTTAATCATACAAGAAGTCAGAATACATGTTATCATGATCTCTTCTGAGAAATCTACTGGACAGTGACTGTTCTACCAGGAGATGGCTGAAAATAGCAAGACCTTTGCTGTGAGTACTGATAATATTTAGTTGTAATTGGAAGGCTTAACTTGAGGGAGCACAGGTGTAGGAGTAGCAAATGCTATACATTATGATAAGTTAGAAATAATACATCTAGGGGCTGGAGAGATGGCTCAGGGGTTAAGAGCGCCGACTGCTCTTGCAGAGGACCTGGGTTTGATTCCCAGCACCCACATGGCAGCTAAGAACCGTATTTAAGCTGGGCATGGTGGTGCATGCCTTTAATCCTAGCACTTGGGAAGCAGAGGCAGGCAGATCTCTGTGAGTTCAAGGCCAGACTGGTCTACAGAGTGAGTTCCAGGACAGCTGGGGCTATAGGGAGACCCTGTCTCAAAAAAAATAATAATACATTTAAAACATTGGATAAGGGAAAGGGTACATGCAGAGTACAATTACTAACTGATAGGTAGTAGTAAATGGGAGTCATAAAATATCATTTTTAAAAATTATTTTTGTTATTTTTATTTTATGCATATGAGTGCATTGCTTGCATGTAGGTAGGTGTACCTGTGTGGTGCAATGCCTGCGGAGGTCAGAAGAGGGTGTGAGATCCCTGGAACTGGAGTTATGGATGGTTGTTAGCTGCCATGTCGGTGGTGCTAGGAGTAGAACCTGGGTCCTCTGGGATAGCAGTAAGTGTTCTTAACCCCGAACCATCTCTCTGGCCCCATAAAATATCATTTAAAAGTAAAAAGAAATTATAGACATTCGTGGAAAGAAAAAAATGGACATGACCATCAAAAAAATCATTAAAAAGATAACCACTGTTACCTTCTTAAATACCAGAATATGTACCAATAATTAAAATTTTATATTCACAAGCAAACATGAAGAACAATCTACAAACTCATAAAATATCCACCCAAGAGGGTTGGGACAATCAAAGCACAAAGGGCAGGTGTAGAAGGAAACCTCTCAGAGTTTGCCTTTTTATAGTTTGACTTTTGAATCATGTAACAATTGTACATACTTTAAATACAATTAAATCAAAGAAACAAGAGTGGTAAAACATTAAAACTGACTATAAGGAAATAAGCCTAACTTTATATCAAATTGATACCTATATAGGAAAGGGATGTATACAGGGAACCAAATTCAAGTAAAAATTTAGTAAACTTCATAGGATATATTTTGGGAACACAAAGAACTTTAAGGAAATATTTAATTTTAATTCTATAGTGGAGTTGGCAAATAATAGTAAGATTATTTTGTGTGTACTGTCAGCAAATGAAACATTTTGGAGATGATAAAATTTGAAGTGGAGGGTAGAAGATTAATGTGACATTGAATTTCAATAGAAAGTATCAGTACAAACCCAAGTTCTCCTAAAAAAAGATATATTTCTTAGCTCTGTGCAGTAACAGTGTCTACACATCAGACACCCCACCAATAATGAGCACAGCTAGCTAGGCCTTGCTCTGTCTCTTCTTCTTCCTCCTTCCATTCTTTCTTCCCTTCCTTTCTTCTCTCTCCCTCTCCCTTCTCTCCTCCTCCTTTTTTTAAATAACAGAATCTCCAGGCTGACCAGGAACTCATAATCCCCTTGCCTCCATCGTCCTTGTGCCTCTTTGCCCATCAGATTTTGATTTCTAAATATCAGTTATTGAGACGGTGAGAGGGCTCAGCAGGTACAGACATTTACCACTGAGCCTGGGTACCTGAATTCAATCCCCAGGACTCACGTGGTGGAGGGGAGAACCAAGAGACAGCTCCTGTAAAATGCCTCTGACTTCTGAAAGTATTCCATCCCATGGTTCTCCCTGCCCCTTTCACATATAATAAGGAAATACTTATAATAAAAAATTAAATATCACTCTTTCTTGGAAAGAACTAGCTAAGCTTTTTGGAGACATTGCTGATTCTAGGTTTGAGTCAGGAAAAGGACAAGGTGAGCCTGGAATCCCATGCTGCGGAAAAGTAAAGAAATACTCCAAGACAAAGGGGAGAGGCCAAGGCAAGGCAGGGGGAAACATGCAAAATGTGTCCCCTGCCACACACATTTGACTCAAGTTGAGCATCTAAAAGAATAATGACAATAGCGGGAGAAAGGGTGTCTCTCCTTACAAAGAACGCCAAGGAGTGTCAATGGACAGGCAGAGAGAAGAGCAGAAGTAGAAACCAACCAGGCATGGAACAATAGGAATCTGGGTTGAACAATTAGAGAAAGATCATTCTAAGGAGGGAATTTTGCCCTTGAATTCTGTGTTAGATGATATCGAATCAGTGTTAAATTTGCTGATTCCAGAAATTGTGCTAATGAAGATCCTATCTTTGTTATTAGGGGATAAAGGCTGAGTATTTAAATTCCAGTACTTGAAAGCCTAGGACAGGAGGACCATGAGTTTAAAGCCAGCCTGGGCTACATAATTAGATGCTGGCTTAAAAGAGAAAAAGAGGGGTCTAGAGAGATGGCTCAGTGATTAAGAGCACTGGGGTTACTCTTGCAGGGGACCTGGGTTCAGTTCTCAACACCCACATGGTGGCTAACAACCAGCTGTCATGCCAGATCCAGGAACTCTGATGACTTATTCTATCTCCTGAGCACTGCATAAACACGGTACACTTACATACATGCAGGCAGAACACTTATGCAGTTAAAAGAAAAAAAATTAGAGAAAGAGAAGGAGGGGAAGGAGGAGGAGGAAGAAGAGGAAGAAGAGGAAGAGGGGGAGGAGAAGGAGGAGGAGGAGGAGGAGGAGGAGGAGGAGGAGGAAGAAGAAAGGTCAAAGTTACAAGAAACATGTCAGATTTGAATGGACAGCAAAGATTAGGCATTTATCACAAAGCTGATAGAGCAAATGTTACAAAATGTTAGCACCTGATAAATCTAGGGGAAGCTTATGGAAATTGTAACTTTGGATTCTTATTCGTTTGTTTGTCTGTTTTGGGAGACAGACTATAGCCAAGGCTGACCTGGAAATCAGCCTCCCCAGCACTGGGATTACAGACCTATGCTACCATGCCTAGCTTAATTAAGAACTGGGACCAAAAGCAGTTTCATTTTGGAAGAAACAGAGCTGACATAACTATAACTTATTATTATAAAGTTACAACATTAGCATTGTTTAATATTCAATGAGATGATGGATCTAAGGAATGATCATAAATAACCACTGAAATTATTAGGTGAAATATTGATAAGAAACTATTTAACGAATATATTGGTGGTGGCACATATCTATAATCCCAGCACTCAGGAGCCTGAGGCAGGAAGATTGAAAATTCTAGACCATGGGGCTGGAGAGATGGCTCAGCAGTTAAGAACACTGGCTTCCCTAGCAGAGGACATAGGTTCAATTCCCAGGGCCCAAATGGTGGCTAACAACTATCTGTTAACTCCAGTTCCAGACACCATCTTCTGATCTCCTTGGGCATAGCTACAATCATGCAGGCAATACACATAAATGCTTATACATTTATTTATATATTATACACATATATACACACATATATATTAGGCTGAAAAACAAAATTTGTTAATCAATATAAGCATCACTAAAAATGGAATTAGCATGCCTAATGCACTTTCTGATGTGATCTGACAGGAAATACAGAGAACACCTATAAAGGATTCTTGCTCAATACTAATAATCACCCTAAGACAGATCTTTAATTCATTGGAGGCTTTAGCTACTAGCTTACAGGGGGTAAGGGAACATATTAAATGAGATGCATGTGGCACACTTACATACATGCAGGCAATAAATAAAATTTAGGCTGGGTGTGGAGGCACATACCTTTAATCACAGCACTTGGAAGGCTGAGGCAGGTGGATCTCTATGAGTTTGAGGCCAACCTGGATTACACAATGAGTTCCAGGCCACCCAGGGTTATACAGTGAAACCCTGCCTCAAACAAAAAGCAAAACAAAACAAACAAATATTTCTTCATTGGAGGGATGACTCAGCTGATACATGCTGTTTGTGCAAGTGGGAGGACCGAGTTCAAGTCCTTAGCATCTACACTTAAAAGCTGTGCAATGCTGACCCTGGTGGCACACACCTTTAATCCCAGCACTTGGGAGGCAAAGGTAGGCAGATCTCTGTGTGTTTGAGGACAGCCTAGTCTACATAGTAAGTTCCAGGCCAGCCAGAGCTAGACCTTGTCTTAATAATAATAGCAACAACAACAACAACAATAATAATAATATAAAACCTGCACAGTGCCATGCACATCTGTAACTGTGCTATGAGGAGAGGGGCATAGACACAGGAGGATTGCTGTTGCTTGCTGGCTGCCAGCCTAGCTCCAGATGCAGTGAGAGAAACTGTCTCAAGAGAACAAGGTAGAGCATGATAGAGCAGGATCACCAGGGTCCTCCTTTGTCTTCAGTACACATAGCACACACCCAGACACATGACACACCTACAAAGAAACTATTGCTAAATTGGGTTTATAAAAGAATGGTAGTATAACACTCATTTGAACTATTTTATTTGTTATTTTGTTATATATATGAGTATATTGCTTGCATGTAGGTAGGTGCATCTGTGTCATGCATTGCCTATAGAGATCAGAAGAGGGCATCAGATCTCATGGAACTGGAGTTATGGACAGTTGTTAGCAGCCATGCATGTGCTTGGGAATCAAACGTGGGTCCTCTGCAAGAGCAACAAATGCTCTTAACTGCTGAGCCATTTCTCAAGCACTGTAATACTCATTTATTTAAAAGCCTTACCCGAATCTCACCATAAGTTTGAGTAGAAACCATGTAGATGCGGGGAACTGAACCCAGGTCCTGCAAGAGCAGCCAGTGCCCTTAAGCACTGACCCAAGCCCTAGTTTTACTTTTGTAATGAAGAGTAGTTAGGGCTTGATATCTTTTATTTATTTATTTTTTTTATCTCTGTATGTGTATGAATGTACTGTCTGCATGCAGGTCTGTGCACCCGCGTTGTGCAATGCCGAGGAGGTCAGAAGAGGGTCTCGGATTCCCCTGGAACTGGAGTTCTCCTGGAATTGGAGTTACAGACGGTTCTTAGCCGCCATGTGGGTGCCGGGGATCGAACCCAGGTCCTCTGCAAGAGTAGTCGGTGCTCTTAACCGCTAGGCTATCTCTCTAGTCCCAGGGCTTGATATCTTAAGCTACTCAGTGTGCCAGAAATTTCATTCCACAGTGTGCACATTCTCTGCTGAGGGAGCCTATGGGAACAGAGCAGGTGATGATTTTGCCTGGAGAGAAAGAGGAGGGTATAAAAGAAGCCAGGGGTGAAAAGGATGAGAGGAGAAGAAAACTCTGAAAAGATCCTGTGAAGTAAAATGGGCAGAACTTTAAGGAACAGAGACAAGTGGGAAGACAAGATGGCTGGGAGAGTGAAGGCCTGGATGAATCCGAAAACCTGGGTTCATGTCCAGGACCCACATAGTGGAATGAGAGAACCCACTTCTTCAAGTTGTCCTCTGACCTCCACATGAGTTCCATTGGGCATATGTACACACACACAAACACACACCCACAATAAATAAATGTAAAGAAGTTGTTTTAAAAGAAGAAGAACAAAAAACAGAAACAGGAGAAAGAAGTTCTTGCTTATCCCACATTGATGATTTCCTAATCTTAGTCAACATAGATAGATGCGGGCTGCAGGAGAGAGTTTTTCAATTTCCCTGCCAGGGCCCCCTCCATCTCCGTTTGTCTCCATTCGCCCTTCACTTTTATCTGAGGCTGCTTTCCTACCCGAGATCAAAGTGCAGCCTTTTGGTAGTGTCATGCATGGAGCGTTCTGTTTTTTTGTTAGTGTGCCCATGTGACTGTCCACATGCTTTGTTCAGCAGCCATGGGGTTAAAAAGTGAGGAAAGCACATGTACATTGAGAAATAGCTTTGCCACAAAGCTAAGGTACAAAGGTCCATGTGACTACTCCATGATAAATGTGATTTCGAAAGGTGCTTTTTTAAAAAGCTAGTAAAAGCAGAACAAACGTCCAAAAGGTCGCTATGTAGTCATCTGAACAGCGTCCATCGCTGTTCTAGGTCATCCCTTTTACTTTCCCAGGTATGTATGAAGTACCTACCATGAGCATGGTTTTGAGTTAGATGCTATGAGGACACAGTAAAGAGTTAGACATGGTCCATGAATTTGAGAAAATACGACATGAATGCACGAGAAACAGCATCTCAAGAGTTCAGTGGAAATGACCACACGAACAATGAACACAAGTCTGTTTGCAGAGGATGTGCCTGGGCGTGCCTATCTTTGGAGACATCCACACAATGCTGCTTTTCGTGCACCATACCCTGCTGCAACACTGATGACAGACACTGGTCTGCCAGGCTCTGTTTAAATCAATTCACAATGCTTTGTGAGAGTGAGTCTCCCATGGCTGCACAGGGCTCATTATCAGTCTGTTCTCTCTTGTAATAAAATAAAATGAGCCTCTGCATAGTTTCTGAGTACCAGTGCTGCTTCTGAACATCCTTTACCCATAATGCCTGCCCAATATTTTGAAGGCTTATGATAGATTCCTCCCTTACTCCAAGCAATAGACTGTCCTCAACTATAAATCTTCTAAACGTCTTCATTGATTACTAAGGAAAACTATGAATTTTCTCTTGACCCTCACTCTCTTCATTTAAATGTGTCATCTACACCCTTCTCCCCTTAGGGAGCACTCTAGACAGTAGATGGGGCTTATGTGTGCAGGCTATGGGGGGGATGTGATGAGGTGTTTCCCTGGGGGAGGGGGTACCTGGAATGATGGTTGACATTTATAGACATTGAGTCTGGGACTCCCAGAAAATTAGCTATTTATTTATTTATTTGTCTTTTTGAGACAGGGTCTCCCTGTAGCCCCAGCTGTCCTGGAACTCACTATGTAGACCAGGCTGGCCTTGAACTCACAGAGATCCACCTGCCTCTGCCTCCCATCTGTTTTGTTTTAAATCATACTTGTATTAAAACGATATCCCATCCTAACTTCCATCAAAATATAGTTTCTATGCTATTTGTATCCAAATTTGCTGAGATTATTGAAAATGGAGAATGAAGCCAAGGGTGCATGTAATCTTAGTACTTGGAAGGTGGAGGCATCAGGATGAGGAGTTAGAGGCCCTCCTTGGCAACATGACACTCTGTCTTTAAAAAAAATAATGGTGAGGCTGGGCATGGTGCTACACACCTGTAATCCCAGCACTGGGGAGGCAGAGGCAGGTGGATCTCTGTGAGTTCTAGGTCAGCCTGGTCTACAGAGCAAGCTCCAGGCCAGCTGGGACTAAAGGGAGACCCTGTCTCAAAAAGACCAAAAAAAAAAAAAAAATAATAATAATAATAGAGACTGGGGGTTTCTACCAGACTATTAAGTCAGAACCTTTGAGTATGAAGTCTGAGAATCTACATCTTTTACTAAACCTATAATGTTTCTTACACACACTGAAATTTTACATGTGATGGTTATTAATGCAGAATTTTCCAACTTCTGGCTGTGGGATTGTGGGGAAACTATATGACTTGTCTTGAGTTCCTGCCTCCTCATCTACCAGTAAGAATAACAATTCCCCGAGGACTGTTTATTGAAATGGTAATGTGTGTATGCATGGTCCACAATGTTGGTTACCTTTCTAGCTGCCATCTCCCGGTATATCCGTGTTGGCAGCAGAACCCAGCTTTTCTTGGCTGAGCTGGTCAAATGTCCCTTACCCATAGTGAGCTGGGGGTCAGTCATGATTGGTCTAACACTGGCAGCCTCATTCTCCTTGACATTGATTGGCTTCCATATTCATATTGATTTGATCTTGGACTAGGAGATGTGAGGGGAACCCGCAGGGGGACTTTGGGAGGACACGTGTTGGAGACCTCCTTTGCTAGGGGTCGGAATATCCATGGACACCTAGAATCATTGTCACCACTGTGCAATCTCAAGTGGAGATGCTAGCATCCTCACCCTGAGGATGACATAGTTGGAGGGTGGACTCCCACGGTGTGTTGGGATCACAACCACCCCAGAGAGAAGCCACACTTTGGCCAATTGTTACATGAAACTGAAAACCCTTATTGTTGAAGACACTTGATTTGACTGCTCTTATTAAAAGCATACTGATCATTATGTTACATAAATCCCTTAGTATAATGCTAAACACATACTATTTACAGTGTCATTATTCTATTATTATTAATTAATAAAAATATTAAAGTTCTTTGTCAAATTTAGGACAATGTCAATATTACTATAAAATACATCTACTCAAAAATATGTGGTAAAATATTTAGTTTCTGCTCTTTGCTCTTCTTCCACACTTGGGCTTTGCTGTAGTTATGGTAGTTACTTAATCCAACACTTAAATTTGGCCTTCCTGGAAGGATGGTTTTCATTTGAAAAGGGGCGGGGGGTGGGGAGGCTTCTACATCTGGAGTGAAAACGTATCGAGAATTATTCAAGGAAAAAGCCCAATTTTACGATTTGCTGTGGGCAGCACTGTAGGGTATTTGGAGGAAAGCTTGTGGTACAGAGGAGTTAGAAATTATCTAGCAAGGCCCTGGAACTTTTTGTCTCGTCAGGTGTCTGAGGCAGTCAGCTGAAGTGTAGGGCCCTGTCCAAGGTCATTCAAGGCTGGTATGAACAAAGAGGGATTAGAATTCACCGTCATGGTGCTAGAATTCCTGTTCGTGACTGGACTTTGCTACGTGATGTTACTTGGGGGCAGCACTAGTTATTGTGGCAACAACATCTCGAGGACAAGGGGAGGGACAGTGGTGTCAGTCGCAGAATGGCTCAACAGGTAGAGGTCTCTGAGATCATCTGGCCCAATGATCTTTTCACAGGGGACAAAACTGGCATCCATAGAAGCTGAATGACACAGCCAAGGTCATCTGGCCCCAATGTGGGAGAGTGGGCATAAGATGTTTTGATTTTGTGTTTTATTCCCATTTAATATCTGATGGATTGATTTAAAAACTACTTTTTCTAGAATGTTCTGACATGAAAACCAAACCTTTGGAGAAACTATAGACTATATTCCTCACATTATTTTCCTAGATATGTTGGTTAATCTTTATTTATTCAACCATCTAGTTTCAACAGACTTCCTATGTATCTCTTGGCTTCTCAGATGTGCTAGGCCAGTGCTGACTGCTATGGCAGGTTTATCAGCCATATTTGGAGGTAAGTCCATGATGTATGGAGAGACTCTCAAAGGAAGTGGATGACATTCCTGAGGATGAGATTCAAGGCTCAAGGCTGTCTTCCAGTTTCCACATGCTCATGCACCACCCCCATGAGCACACACACACACACACACACACACACACACACACACACACAAAACCTGAGAAGCTTGTAGTTACTATAGCCGTCTTAAAACTGAAGAAATCAAGGCTCAAGTCATACAGCTAAAAGTTATATAGCTGGAATTAGAAGCTGA
The DNA here is from genome assembly GCA_009823505.1 of Rhizomys pruinosus. Lineage (NCBI taxonomy): Eukaryota > Metazoa > Chordata > Mammalia > Rodentia > Spalacidae > Rhizomys > Rhizomys pruinosus. Next base: position 795,556 of record VZQC01002834.1, read on the forward strand.
GTTCATTTGAACTGAGCTTTTGCTAGACTTCCAAACAAAAGAGAATGGGAGCTGTGGTAGGTTTAGAAATCAGAAAGATAATTTTGGGCCTAAGTAATGACCATAGAAAGTGTTGAGTGTAGAGAGACCTGGGTCATTTTTGCAGAGGTAGTGAGAACACTGAATTCTAGGAAAAGCCATCAGCAGACTCCAAAAGGGTTGTCTATTTCCCAACATTTTCTGGAGTCAGACCTGTTAAAAACCCACCAAAAATATGTTTGGTTTGGAAGGAACATGGCACCATCTGCCAGGCAATGGGAGATGCCAACTAGGGGTTGAAGTTTTCAGACTGGTACTTTATTTGCAAAGGGAAGTGTACTCTTGAATTCTGTGTCATGGGAGAGAAACTGCCTCATCCAGTTTTGGCAGATGCTATAGAGAATTGTCTTAGAGAATGGACCACAGATTTAGACTTGGCCTGTCAAGTCCTAAGACATGAGTGTGACCTCGGACAAATGCCTTTTGTCTCTAATTTCTCTTCTCTGAAATAGGATAAGAATGGTACTCTAAGCTGGGTGTGGCGTCACACGTTTTTAATCCCAGCACTCGGAGGCAGAGGCAGGGAGATCTCTGTGAGTTCAAGGCCAGCCTGGTTTACATAGTGAGTTCCAGGATAGTTGGGGCTACAGGGAGACCCTGCCTCAAAAAGACCAAAAAAAAAAAAAAAAAAAAAAGTATGGTCTTGTATTGCTTTGACATGAGAGTTCAGTCAAAAATGCATATACAAGGGTCACAGAGTCAGACACTCAGTCCGAAGTTCAAGGCAACCGTCCTCAGCACACTGCTTCTCTGGAGGCTCTACATGAGGGACTGGAGGAGCAAGGTTCTACGTGTTTATTTATTCCACAGCCTCGCGGTCACTGGATAACACATGTTCTGAGTTTGGATAGCCTTAGAAAGTCAACACTAGAGTGTGCTTCCCCTTGGACCACTGTGTCCCATGGTAGGAAGATGCACAGAGGGAATGCCTGACTCTTATTCTGAGCTATGTATGTGCCACATATGATGCTTTCACGTAAATAGGTTGCCTCGAGCCAAACTGACTAAAATCAAATGACCATCTTCCTGAAAATATCTGAAAGCCTACTGCCTTGCTTGTATCTGTGGGATTTTATTTATGGAAGGGACTGACTCCCTGGAGAAACTGATGCTATTGAAAGAATAATTTATGACTGAGGGGAGGAAGATTGCCCATCATTCTAGACCATGTGAGGAACACCAGGTTTAATCAGGAGGCAGAACAGAATGATGGGAAATGTAAACTAGCATTGGCTAGTTTGAAAATTCCAGAGGGCTTTAGAGTACAGAGGCTGACTCTGGCTGCTTCATACTTGGCCCTGGGGTGATATAGGGCAGAGGCAATATTGGCTCGGTATTTGAGAGTTAGGTGAAAGCCATGGTTTGGGGATGTGGTCTGCACGAAAGGCACGGTTATAGACACTCACGAGTTCTGCGAAGAGTAGGCTTTCTCCATGTCCTGAAGGCTTCCAGCATGTTAGAGCATCATAAACTCTAACAAAATAACAAGATTCATAGACCCTTGCACGCCTCACTCTCCCTCTGTGCCTCCAAGCCTCCAGGTACTCTGAAAATAGATGAAGTCCTAAGTGTCAAGGTCAAATCCATGGGAGGAGGAATTTTGGGTAGAAAAGCAAGGGACCTGTTCTCAAAGGGGCTTCGCAGTTTCACCTCAGCTTCGGAGTCACCACATGCTTCACAGTATGCTTACAGCCTGGATAGACAAAAGAAAAATAACAACACAATGACACAGGAAAAGGTTATCTCCAACTCCCAGCACCCTCTAGTACCACAGCAGCTGGCCAGAAATTCATGTCAGCCCCGCAGCTCTCAGTGATTTAAAAGCCTCAGTTTCACACTCTAGAAAGAAGTCATCGTTCTAACTTCAAGTTTCACCATAGAAAAGCAAATAGCACCCAGCATTCACGTTGTGAACGGCTCGAGGCATCTGATTTTCTTTTATGGCAGTTATTTTTGTAGCCAGTGTAAAAGCTTTAAAAGGTTGAATTGGCTCTCAAAGTGCAGCGTTTTACAGCTACTTTGACTTGTTATCCAATGCACAGATTCTTGAAGCATGAGCATATTATAGAATTAAGGTCCATGCTTATCTACCCTTGTAGGCAAATAAGCTGGAAGCTTGGCCTATGGTCTCCATTTAATAATGTGTTAATGGGCAACTTATTAAAGGTCACTGGGCTTTAGTTACAGTAAAAGAAATCTTAAGAGAACAGTGTTGGAAAGATTGTGTTTATTATCAACACCACACACAAACCTTGTCATTCTTTGTGACACTGTTAGCACATACATGGCTTTGATCTCAGATATTTGAGTTTTCACAGTGTTTATTAGGCTCTTCCTAGACTATATGCTCCTCAAGGATCTGTTTATGATTTTTATTTCATTGTACTTTGGGCATGCATCTTCCTATGTGTGTGCGTATGTCGTGTGCATGTATGTGCTTTAAGTGCTGTCTATCTCTTTTTGCTTTTTGAAACAAGGTCTCTTACCAAATGAGTTAGGCTAACTGGCTCATGAGCTCCAGGTGGATTAGAGCCATGTTGTCACCACATGGGACATTTTAAAAATGTGAATTCTGAGAATAAAAGTCAGGGCTTTAAGCTGGCAAGGCAAGAAGTTTCCTGACTGATCTATCTACCCAGCTCCTGTTTATGCTTTCACATCCCTTTCAAAAACTGTCGGTGTATGTTAAAAAAGCAAAAAACAAAAAACCTGTCAGTGGTATTTGGCACATTTTAGGAGCTAAAATGAGTACTTGATGGGGTCATTGTTTTACTGCAATTGTGTTAGTCAGCTTTCCTTACTGTGACAGAATACCAGAGGTGATCAACTTAAAAAAAAAAGATTTGTTTTTCCCACAGTTTGAGAGGCTTTCACCTGTGGTTGGTTGGCATCATAATTTTCAGGCCTGTGGTGATGCAGCGTATGGTGGCCTGAATGTCTTGTGAGGATGCCTTAATCTCAGGGCCAGAAGCAAAAGAAAGAAGCCAACAGGCATCTCGCAAACCCCTTGTGAGACTATGACCCCCGAAATTCAAAACCCCACACTAGGTTCAACCTCTTACAGGTTTCCAGCAGCTTCAACCACTGCGTAAGTATACATACCAGCAAGCAGTTGTATTTTATGCTATACTCAGGTATCTTTGTCAACACACACACACACACACACACACACGCACACACACGCACACACACACACGGAGTTACTCAAATTTATACATGACAGTCTTGTCTTGAGTTGGTCATAATTTATTGTTATTACTCTTATTTGACATAAATAAAATTTTTAAATGTCCATATTTCCACTATTCACTGAGTACATGTATGGCTAGTGCATTGCCTGACCCAACATGAGCCCTCAGTAACAGTTACTATTGTTGTGTTGTTGTTTTGGTGATAACCACAATTATCTCTATTTACTTATTTATTTTAAAATATTTTTAATTTTATTTATTTATTTTCTATGTGTACTATTTCTATGAATGTACTGTCTGCATGTAGATTTGTGCATCCATGTTGTGCAATGCCTCAGAGGTCAGAAGAGGGTGTCAGATTCCCCTGGAACTGGAGTTCTCTTGGAATTGGAGTTATAGATGGTTCTCAGCCGCCATGTGGGTGCTGGGGATTGAGCCCCGGTCCTCTGCAAGAGTAGTCGGTGCTCTTAACCGCTAGGCTATCTCTCCAGCCCCTCTATTTACTTATTTAAAAGATCTACCCTATTTAGTTGCTGCTATTTCATTTCACTTATTACTGAAGGCTTAACACATGTTAGGCCATTTAGTGTCTCCATCTCATTTAATCATACCTCAGAACATTGTCGTGAGGTACAGACTATAAAAGTATCATCTCTGTCTTTCAGATAGGGTACACCAATGCTGGGAAAGGCCAAATGATTCTCTCCAGGATCACGCAGAGAATAGTGATGGAGCTGAGATTTGGACGCAGACTGCTGGCTTCAGGATCTATGTTCCAATCAAGAAATTAGATACACAGTCCAGGTCCCTCTGTCCTTGGAGCTGGAAACAGGATTCTAGCAAGTGATAACAAATGCCATGCATCTTGCCAGGCAGACATAAATCATCCAGAGAAAGTGGCCTTTAAACTGAGAACCAAGGGAATAAGCCAGACACACAGATGCTGGCCAGGTTCTCTACTCCTAGATTTGGGAACAAGTTGAGACTGTCTCATTTTGGGCTCCTATAAGCAGTACCTACCATGCTGCACTCACGAAAACCACACTAAGGGTGTGTTTCCTTGACAATTGAAATAATGATTTAGTCTCTTCCTAATGGATGGCTGCTTTGTATAGAAATTTTCCTTAATAATTGTTTGTAAGTCAGTCTTCACAGTACCTTGTAAGCTCCCAGAACCACATTCTCCCAGTTACCTGAAAGTGATACCCAGTCATTTCAATGGAAGGGACATGTGTTTACTTGAAGGGAGAATGTGGTCGATGGGCTCCTGTGTAGCAATTAATGACAGGCCAGCCTCTTCTAATGCACGTTTACTATCCGTAATCATTGTTTAAGAAGATTACATGGCACATGAATTAGCGGTTATATGCCAAGGCCACCTCTTTTCTCAGGCCTATATTCCTTACTTATTCTCCATTTATTTTTCTTCTCAGATTAATATCAGGTTATTACTTTTTTTCTGACATCCACTTTTCAAATTTCAAAAGATCTACATACAGTTAGAGAATGTTTTGAGATATGGGTCTTTTCTGAATTAAATTGAAAGGGAGAAAAGTTGAACATTGGTGCCTAAACTCACTGGGAATTAGAGACATTGTGATTCCAGAATGGTTCTGCCGGGTTTTGTCTGCTGCTGACCTCTGGATCCGTTCAGCCTGTGCACCTTTATGTTCCTAGCACCATCTCTGGAAGGAGATGTCTCCTACCTTGGCTGTGGTTTGGGGGTCTATGAATCATTTTAACATTTTAAACAAAGAATAGGCATGCATGTGTTTAGTGGCTGGAACCTACATAACAGGCTGAGATGTATCAAAACAAAAGCTTCTGAAAGGAACTTTCTGGTAACAGTCTATCCACTTTCTGCTTTAATTCCTCTCTTTTTTTTCTCTACTTTTCCTTTTTTCTCTGTCTCTTCCACTCAGATTATATGATGGAAAAATATCAAGAAACTTAAGGGGCTGGAAAGATGATTCAGACGTTAACACTGGTTGCTCTTGCAGAGGACCTGGGTTCGATTCCCAGCATCTACATAGTGACTAACAACTGTTTATAACTCCAGTTCCAGGGGATCCAACTCCCTCTTCAGACCTCTGTGGTCATTGATGACATGGTGCACTTATATACATGCAGGCAATAGACTTATACACTAAAATAAAATTAATAAAAATAAAAGAAAATATATTTAGAAGTTTTAGATAAGTCTGCTCTTGTCTTTAGTACCAGAGATAAGCCACTTAGTAATTTTCTTTGGCCTAATGGATATTTGCTGGAAACTTCCAGAAGTACTATTTTACTTGTAACTGAGAGATGACGAGAACATGGGTAGTTCCCTGTTCTCATGCAGCTGACATTTCCGTAAGAAAATGAGATGTGTTGACAAAGAGAGAGGAATCCAGTTTCATGATATGAAGTCAGGCACATTTGCTTGTGTGTGTGTGTGTGTGTGTGTGTGTGTGTGTGTGTGTGTCTTTGTAAAATCGGCATAGAATTATACATGTTTCATCTCTAGGGCCATAAAGTGTCATTTCTTCAAATGCAGCCTAGGCAATGGTAATTTTCTAAAAGAACTAAATTGGAAGACCTGTGCTACCTGATTTCAGACTTACTGTATAAGTTATAATAACTGTGACAGTGTAGTAGCAACAGGACAAATATGATAGGACAGAGTTGAAAGTTCAGAAATAAACTCTCTTTGTGTGGCCAATTGAGTTTTGATAAACCATGGAGGTCAGAAGAAGACAGTCTTTAATAAGTAACTAGATATCTACATTAAGAAAGGTCTTTTGACCTTTGTCTTACAACATATCAAAAATTCAATTCAGCCGGGTGTGGTGGCATGGTGGTGCACACCTTTAATCCTAGCACTCGGGAGGCAGATGCAGGCAGATCTTTGTGAGTTCAAGGCCAGCCTGGTCTACAGAGTGAGTTCCAGGACAGTTGGGGCTACAGGGAGACCCTGTCTCGAAAAGACCAAAAAAAAAAAAAAATTAAATTCAAAGCAGATCATAGGCTTGGCAAGTGGCTTATCCCATCACTCAGGAAGTAGAGGCAGATGGATGGCTCTCTGTGGATTGAGGCCAGTCTGTTCTATTTAGAGAGTTCCAGCCTAGCAGAGGCTACAGGGAGACCCTGTTCCCCCCCCCCCCCAAAATCATTTTAAGACTTCATAAAGCCAGATGTGATGGTGCATGCTTGTAGTTTCAACACTTGGAAGGAAGGGAAAGGGAGAAAGATCATTCAGAGTTTAAGGCCAGCCTATGCTACAGAGCAAATTCCAAGCTATCCTGAACCGTAGAGTGAAACCCTCATAAAAAGAAAAATAAACTTTCAAAGTTTGGGGCTGGAAAGATGGCTCAGCAGTTAAGAGCACTGACTGTTCTTGCAGAGGACCTGGGTTCGATTCCCAGCACTCACATGACAGCTAAGAACTGTCTTTAAGCCAGGCGTGGTGGCACATGCCTTTAATCCCAGCACCTGGGAGGCACAGGTAGGTGGATCTCTGTGAGTTCAAGGCCAGCCTGGTCTACAGGGCTAGTTCCAGGCATGTTAGCTTGCCTGAGCTCAACCTCTAGCACCAAAAAAAAAAAAAAAGAAAAAAAGAAAAAAAAAATTAGCTAGCCTATATGGTTGGTGTTTCTGGAAAGCAGTTCTACAAAGCAATATATTTAGTATCTGCAAGGAAGTAAGCAAGCAATAGGGGAGTTTCGGAGGGTTTTTCCGGAGAAACTTTCATTCACATTTGAACCTCACAAATCTGAACATGTAACATACAGCTTAGGACACCATATCTGGCAGCACAGGCAAAAGTGTTGAGCATCAGAAATAACTTCTTGTCACCCAACTAGAAAGTTCTGTCAGAGGCCACCAGAGGTTACAGCCATGGCTTTGTTCTGTCTACTGAGATAAACCCAGAGGGGTGACCAGGGAGAAGATGTGTGGCTTTGACTTCACTGTTAGGTCATATGTCATACATATAATTGAAATCTCTATAGCCCTTGAGTCTCTGTTTCATGTTTTCTAGTTTCTGTTGATGGTTCTGTCTCTCCATTGCTGAGCTAGGATTTTGATGGTCTCTGTGGAGCTGTTCCTCAAAGGCTTTAGTAACACAAGCAGTAGAAAACCAAAGTTCACGCCCCTTAGGAAACTGAACCTAAGATCATCTCCCCCCTACAGTTCCCTGGTCTTTTAACTTCATTAGTTATAAGCAGTCACTTAGCTGTCATTTCTCCCAAGAGACATTGATGAAAAACACGATTCTCCCGCAAGCTCTCCCTGTCTGAACGAGCATCCTATATTCCCAACTCAAGGTTTCTCTCTGATCTTTAGAACTGTGTAATAAATCAAGTGAATCCAAACAGTCTACACAATGTAGAGCCATGTTTTCCAAAATGTCTTCCTCAGAACTGTAGGGTGTAAATGGGTGTTCAGTGGGAAATAAATTACATGGCCAAGTGCATTCAGAAAATTCCAGTTAAACAGGGCTCTATATACTAGGGACTGTGAGTAGGTTCTATGTGCACATTTTGATAATGAGCTTAATGATACAAAGTTGGGGCTGGTGAAGTATTGGAGATGTATTTGATCAGAAAAACATTTCCTGCTTTCATATTATAGAGAAGCAATAGAAATATATCAAATAGAAATATCCTCCCCATCCTGGAGAAGTTGTAGACCCTAGAGGAGAACCTACTATGGCCACTTTCCCAAACCAAAGCAATTTCTAGCTATCTTCTAAATATATCCTTGTAGCCCCAGATAGATAGATGTAGCTCTCACTACTCATCAAAGAAGCTTCTGGGGCTGGAGAAATGGGTCAACTATTAAAAGCACTGGCTGTTCTTGCAGAGGACCTAGGTTTAGTTCCCAGCACTCATATGGCAGCTAACAACCATCTGAAACTCCAGTTCCAGTGGATCTGATGCTCTCTTCTGGCCACTGAAGGCACTGGATGCATGTGATGATACACTTAGGTAAAATGCAGGTAAAACACTCATACACACAAAGTAAAAATAAGTTTAAAACTTTTTTTTTTAAAAGAAGCTTCTCTTCACAACAGATGGAGACTCTTAAAAAGTTCCACAACTGGTGAAAAGACAAAGAATAAGTAACCATTGGCTGCCTGTCCCCAGCTGATGCATCTACAACAACATCTCTACCCACAAAGCTCAGGGAACATTATAGAAGAAGGGCCTGAAAGATTGTAAGAGTCAGAGGAGCAGAATGCCTACTGCTATGTAGTGTCTTCTAGACATGAGAGGAAAGCAATAAGGTTGCCTAAATGAGACTGCATAATGACAGCACCAGTTGACGTGCCAGTGTGGAGGGCAGAAATTTGATAAGGTCCCACCTCTAGGTGAAGAGCTACAGGCGACCAATAGCTGTTGAGAATAAATTTTCTCCAGTGATGAACTCCCTGATAGGTTATCCAGTCCCAGGTGGTCATTCCTAAGTGTGTGTGTGTGTGTGTGTGTGTGTGTGTGTATGTGTGTGTGGCAGTACTAAATGGACTATGGATAAGATATATATATATATATATATATATATATATATATATATATATCAATCTAAGAAAAATGTCATGAAATTGAGAGGGAATGGTGGGAGGCGCACAGAGTTAGAAGGGGAGAGGAAGTGGTAGGAGTGATGTAAATACAGTATTCATATATGAAATGCTAAAAAATATTAAAAATGTGCTGGTTATCTTTTTTTTAAGGCAGGATCTTGCTCTGCCTAGTCTGAAGCTCATGGCAATCCTCCTGTCTCTGCCTCTTGAGTACTGGGATTACAACAGTGAACTATCTTGCTTGGCTTAGCATATCTTTGATTGCATATGTAATTTTAATTGTTCTAGTAACAACAGTTAAAAAACTAAAAAGAAAACTGGTGAACCTAATTCTTATATAAGTTCCATTGATTGAATTTATTTATAAAAGGCTTTTTTGGTTTCTATTTAAAATTTTTTATTTGTTTTTGTGTGTATGGGTATTCTGCCTGTATGTATGTGTTTTTATGTGTGTGAGTATTCTGCCTGCATGTATGTCTGTGCATTATGTGCATGGAGTGCCCATGGAGACCAGCAGAGGGCACTGGATCCCCTGGAAGTGGAGTTACAGAGGGTTGTGATGTGCCACATGGGTGCTCAGGACTGAACCCAGGACTTCTCCAGCTCCTGTTTGGTTTGGTTTATTTTTTTGTTTTTGTTTTTGGTTTCTTGACAGAGTCTCATTATGTAGTCCAGGTTGGCCTCAAACTAGCTATGTAGTTCAGGCTGCTCTGGAACTCAGTAGCCTCCTGCTTGTCTCCAGAGTGCTGGTATTACAGGGACATGCCACAATATCTAACTTATGCTCTCTTGTTTTGGGGCAGTTTTAGGTTTTCAGCAAAACTGAATGAAAGTACTGATTTACACACACACACACACACACACACACGCACGCACACACACACACACGCACACACACACACACACAGCCTCTGCCATAAACTACCTTGTGTCCTCTATTCTGATTTTGATGATATATTTTACTTGACCTAGAAGATAAAACTATCATTATTTTAGTATTAATCAATATAAAGTTATTTAGAGATACACTGTAGTCAGAAGATGTCAGATACACAGAGATCAGAAGATGTCAGATCCCTGGAACTCGAGTTATGTATGGACAACTGTTAGCCACCATATAGTCACATGGGAATCGAATGCAGGTCCTCTGCAAGAGCAGCCAGTGCTCTTAACTACTGAGCTGTCTCTCCAGCCCAACTTTATTCTTTTCATTTGAAAATGTTGCCTAAGACCCAGTGCAAGTCTTAGGCACTTGTGGCCAGCAGGTACCATGTGAGCTTAGGCCTAGAGGCCTGGAGGCTCAAGAACACAGCTCAGAAACACGGAGCAGGAATATAGACCAGGAAATGCTGGCTAAGACTTGCCCTGTGGTCACACAAATACACTGCAGGGCCCTTGAACTTTGTAGTGATTTTCCTGAGATACAGCCCCATTAATGTCTCAGCACACAAATTTCTTGACCCTAGGGAGGCAGTTCTTTTTAACCACACCATGGCTCAAACATAAATCCTTTCCTTTGTAGGAGGAAGAATTCCAGTTTCCTTCCTTTACCCTGCAGAAAAACTGTCTTTGACTCCTTGTAAACCCATTAGAATAGGGCTTTGTCTAAAGGCAGAAAGGACCGAGTTTGCCTGACTGTCTATAGTCTGTCCTTCTACTGGGAGCTTCTTGGAATTTCTGCACTGTGTTTCTTAGAATTTGCATTTTATCTGCAGACTATGCTTCTTATTCGCACCAGAGCTGCATGAGGACCCTCCTAACCATAGGATTATCGTGATGGCCTTTGGGCACTTGGGCCCTGGAATGAGGAGGACAAGGGAGTCTTCTATTTATCATGTACTTATCAACAAATACTTATTGAACAGTCACCAAGTGATTGGCTCTATTCTTGGTGCCAGGTCACATCACTGAACAAACCAAGCTCCATATGGTCTCTGGAGCATACATTCTAGTGATAGGAGACAGAAAAATTGCATGCAAATAACCATAAAGCTTATCATATGGGAACAGAGTTACTGGGAGAGAAGAAAAGGTAAAACGAGGCAGTAAGAAATGGAGGTAGATTGACAAGAAATGGATTAATTTATTCTCCAATTATGGTTGTTATTAGAGGAAAGAGGGAGCTAACTGGAGGAAATTGTCCCTGTCAGTCTGTACCTCAGTATCATTACTCATTGATATAAAGGGGTATATTACCCCTAAGTAAACTATGCACCCTCCAGTGTGCCTTGGCCCATCTCTAGATTATTTAGGATATCTAATGCAATGTAATGCGGTTAAGCTGTATTATTTGAGGGGACAATGACATGGTCAGTACAGATGATATTTTTAAAGAGGATTTTCTATTTATAGTTGAATTTGTGAACCCAGAACCCAAAGCTACAGAGGGCTAATTGTATATATAATTATATATGTATGTATATGCGTACATATGCATAAGTATAAACATAATCGTACACATAAGTATAAATAGGCATAGTACTATTTTTATTTGTCATATGTTTAAATGTCTTCAACACACACGTTTATAAACATGTAGATTAATTTTTCTTTTCTTAGTTTTTTATTGAGTTTTTGTGCATTTCATACAATATTTCTTTTTTGTTTGTTTTTGTTTTGTTTTGTTTTTTGGTCTTTTTGAGACAGAGTCTCTCTGTAGCCCCAGCTGTCCTAGAACTCACTGTGTAGACCAGGCTGGCCTTGAACTCACAAAGATCCACCTGCCTCTGCCTCCCAAGTGCTAGGATTAAAGGTGTGCGCCACCACACCTGGCACAATATTTCTTAATCAACTTTATGCCCATTCCCCCAGCCATGCCCTACCTAAAACTCATGCATTCTTCCAAGGGGATATTACCATTTCTACTTTTCAGTTGAAAGTCAGAAAGAGAACTTAAGAAAGTTGCTCAAGGTCACATAGTTAGAGGCGAGGGCTAATATGAACCTAGGAGCTATGGACTCCATCTCCACTGCACAACACTGCCCCCTAGAGGGATGTTGTCTATTTATAACAAAGTTCAAATCAAGTTTTAACCAAAAAAGATGTCGTAAGGCCCATTTCTTGTTTCTTGCAGACTTCACAGGAATGATTCTACATTAGGTGTTTCACATTATTTGGAGTGGCAAATGAGTGCAATCTCTAATGTCTTGTCATGGTATTTTATGCAGTCTAAAACTTCTGAAATCTAACCCCTTCCCCAGCTCCAGCTTCTTGTTAAAGTCCATTATCTTGTTGTTTTCTTAATGTCTACAGGACATAGCAGGAGACTTAAACCCATCTGATAAATGTTCTGTATCTAAATACCTGACCTTGTAGTTCATCCGGGAGGCAGACACTGAATTTTAAAAAAAGAGATAAAATAAAGCCTCGCCGCTCACAATGATACAGTGTCTCTGTACATCTTTCAAGCAGAGGAAAGATAATGGGTATGTACTCCAGGCAAGACTGCTGATTTGCAGTCTCTTCAGGAAATTGTAGTGTTTCCGAAGACAATATTCCTAGTCAAAATAGATTAAGTCGAAGCCAAAGTCAAAGTTAATGATACTGTGTGTTTGGTTGGAAACAACTAAGTTATCAGACAGTCCGCCCTATAATCCTCCTTTGTTCTTAGGCCTCTGTCACCCATGGAATGGGAAAATATTTTCTCTTTGAGTACTTTACATTTTTGCAGATGGGTTAGAAAAGTCATTCTCCATGATGAAACAGAACCTGGGCAAAGAGAAGCAGGTGTATGCCTTGGGCGAAGAGTGAGCCTTTCCTCAGTTTTCAGCTGTCAAAGAATATAAGAAAATCCCACAGCATTCTCTAGTGTACAGTGGAAGGGTGTGCTTCTCTGTGGTAGCTAAGGGAAGCAGCCTGAAGAAGCAAACAAACAAGGCTTCTCTAATAAAGATGGGGCTCTCAAGACTACTAGACAAACCAGAAATACATTTCTAGGCATACACTGCAAACAATTGTAGGCAGAGATTCACAGATGGGTGTATAGATAGATGCACACTTGCCCCAAAGTGTGAGTGCTCTAAGTGTCCATTAGCAAAGAATGGGGCATCATAGTGTGGTGCATATATACACTGGGCTATAAATTCTAGAAAGTAAGGAGATTCTGCCACATGGTATAACATGCATGAATCTTGACATTATGTTAAATGAAATAAATCAATCACAAAAGGGTAAATACAGTATGATTTTACTTTACTTGGTACCTAGAGTAGTTAAGCTCACAGAGACAGAAAATAGAAAGCTGATTTCCAAGACGGGAGGAAGACAGGATGTGAGCATGTGCTTTTGTGACTGGGGCACCTGACCTTGATTCCTGAGAACCTCAATCTGCCACTCCACCCAAAGGTAATGAAGGAAGGTGTGTATGCTTGAGAAGTAACATTTCAAAGTGCTGAAAGTCAGCACTGAAAACAATGTAGATTGAGGAAGAATGCTTGAAATTGTATATATGAGATATGTTAGGTCTAGGGCTGAAAAGGCAATATTTTCTGATAAGGGTGGATCTAAATTCATAGATCCCTCAAACTGATGCTAGAGAATTGGTTTTGAACAAAATTATGGGTGAAGCCTGACATTTGGACATAGTTCCTACAGATAACTGGGGGAACAGGTGTCCTCTGAGTTTGGACCATTTTTGAAAACTAAAGTTAAGAGTCAGGCTGTTTTATTCAAGTATTAACTATAAAATGGCATGGTAATGCCACAGGGAAATGAGGAATCTTGTTTAAGGGGCCCATGGGTTCAGCTGGGGAAGATGAAAAGCATTTTGGAGCTAGATGGTTGTAGTGATTTCACAACAGTGTGAATGTAGTCAATGCTGTTGAACTACGCACATAAGGGGATTATAATGGGAAGACTTATGCTATTGAAAAAAGGTTAGAAGCTTGGCAGGGTATATCCCATAATTCTAGCACCTGGGAAGTAGGGCCAGAAGCATCACTGGAGGTTCAAGACTACCATGGTCTACATAGTAAATTTCAGGCCAGTGTGAGCTACACAGTGTGACCTTGTATTTTTTAAAAAAAGCCCTAAAAAAATGGCTGGGCATGGTGGCTCACGCCTTTAATCCCAGCACTCTGGAGGCAGAGGCAGACCAGCCTGGTCTACAGGACAGCTGCAGCTACAGAGAGACCCTGTCTCAAAAAGACCAAAAAAAAAAAAAAAAAAAAAGCTCTAGAAACATGGTAGTGGTGAAGGGGATAAGAAGAAGTAGCAAAGAAGCCGGGCATGGTGGCACACACTTTTAATCCCAGCACTCAGGAGGTAGAGGCAAGCAGATCTCTTTGAGTTCAAGGCCAGCCTGGTCTAATGAGCTCCAGGCCAGCTGGGACTAAAGGGAGACCCTGTCTCAAAAACAGAAGAAGAAATAGCAAAGAAACACAGCTCCAAGTCAAGTCTCCCAAACAGACCATGGCACTGAGAGCAATATAAAAGTGAAGGGAATTATTCTCAAGTGATAACTGCATGCTTTTTGCCAAGGACAATTGTAAGAGTTTCACATTAATTTATTTCACAATGACCATCTAAGTATGCATACTGCTGGCACAAGCATTTGAAATATAGCAAGATTAACCGTTTGCTTAATCTTGGCATGGAATTGATGAGTCCCAGTACAGCCAAGAAGTGAAACAAGGATATTTGACACAATCCCCCTCCTCCCCCTCCTCCTCCTCCTCCTCCTCCTCCTCCTCCTCCTCCTCCTCCTCCCCCCTCCCCGTATCCTCCTCCTCTTCCTTCTTCTCCTTTTCCTCTTCCTCCTCTTCCTCCCCTTCTCCCTCCTCTTCCTTGTTTCTCTCCTCCTCCTCCCCCTCCTCTTCTTCCTCCTCCTCTTCTTCCCCCTCTTCTTCCTCCTCCTCTTTTTCCTCTTCCTCCTCCTCCTCCTCTTCCTCCTCTTCCTCCTCCTTTTGTGTGTGTTCTGTTTTGTTTGGAGATAGGATCTTGCTGCATAGCCCTGGCCAGACTCGGATTTATGGTGACCGTCCTGTCTCAGCTTCCACAGTGCTAGAATTGTAAGCACACACTACCATGCCCAGTGAGCACTTAATTGAGAAGTTTCCTTAATCAGACTGGCCTGTGGGCATGTCTGTGGAGCGTTCTCTTGATTGTGAATTTATGAAGGAGAGCCCAGCCCACTGTTGGTGATACTGTCCCTGGGCAGGTGTGTCTGGGTTGTATAAGAAAAGAGCTGAGCAAGCCAGTAAGCAGTATTCATCTATGGTGTCTGTCAGTCCCTGCCTCCAGTTCCCTGACCTCCCTGAGTGATTGATATAATAAACCCTTTCCTCCCCGCTTTTGGTGAGTGTTTTATCACAGCAACAGAGAAGCAAACTAGAAAACACCTCTGATAATCCCTGATAAGGCTCATGCTGCTAGTTAGGAACCACACTTTGAGAATTGGTGGGATAACCTATGCCCTTACTACGAGATGAGAGAAGGACTTGCTTTGTCAAAGGGGACTTGCTGGAATGATGGGGTAACTTGATGTATTGAAAGAAGTCAGAGCATGTGGGGGCATGATGAGCTGTGGGAAGATCCAGTTTGAATTAGGGAGCTAGTTCTCGGCTAGCACCCCTCAGGACACCATGTGGGAGTCACAGGATTCCTCTTCCCTTGCCCCAAGAGGGAGCAAGCGACGTGGCCCAGGCACATGATACTAGGTGGAGCAGCAGTTTGCAGTGGTGCGGAACTGGGGATCTGTGATTGGCTCTGGGAGCTGACATGATTTTGCTTATAAGAGAGAGTTGTAGCAGGCAATAAAGCAAATTCTCCATTACCATCATTACACAGAATTCCTGGCTGTTATTTCTGTGCACATACAGGCCAAAGCAGGCCTGAATTTCAAGTGTCATGGCCAGTGGGTTGGACGGTGGTCCATCAGACCACCAACCTGGCAAGCTGGTGTGGGGCTGGAAGGAGATCTATCAGATCTCCAGCTGTGAAGTTAATTATGAGTGGACATAGGCTGAAGACAGGCCATCAGCCACCAGCCTGAAATTCCTGTCCAGAGACCAGCAGCCTTTGGGCAGGTGGGAAAGCACAGCCAAGATGGGAACTGTTCTGTCTTCCTAGGCTAAGGACCTGAGTTGGAAGGACCTCTCAGGGTGGATTACGAAAGTAACTGATTGACCTCTGCATCAAGGGGTCAGTTCCCTACAGTGGCCGCAGGTGGGCACTGTGCCCTCTTCTCCTTAGCAGGACCAAGTTGTACTTGCTTGTAGCAAGAGAAGCTCCCACAATGAGCCCTCCACCAGCCATGCCACCTTCTTTCCTTTAACAAGGGGCAGTCGTTGATCTCCATCAACAAGGTGTGGCCATTGAGATCCGTACTACCCAGAAGACATAGGCAAATGCTGACAGCATCATGCATTCTCATAAGCTCCTATTCTCCAGTATATTAAAATATTCCATATCCTTCAAGCTCAAGATGAAATCTCATTTAAAGTCCCTCAACCCTAGGTGCTATCTGAAAGTTGTCCACGATCCTAGTCCTTTGTGGTTGGACCTCCCTTCAGCTGGGGTTCTTGTTTGTTCTCGACTATTCCATGTTGGCTCCCTGATCAGAGTCCACCCGGGCACCCCGCTGATGTCCTTATCTGTTCATTCCTTTGGCTGGACTATGGTAGAAACCCTAATATATGGCTCACTGGCTCACTGCTGGATTTGGGGCTGTCAATTCTGCCTTATTCCCTTGGCCTTGGAGCCAGGGTTGACCCTGGATAGAAGAGAAGTAAGTTCACTTTTGAATAAGTTACTTTTCTCCTTGTCATGACCAAATACCCAACATAGCAATTTAAGGCAGGAACGGTTTATGTTGGCTCACACTTCCTTCAGGACTGCCGTCCTTTGAGGCGAGGAGGGAACAGGAGTGTCAGGTCCTGGTCATGTGTCCATAGTCAGGAAACAGAGGGATGAATGCCTGTACTCATCACTTCTGAGCCATTGCTCCAGCCCCTTAGCTAGTCTCTCTCTCTCTCTCTCTCTCTCTCTCTCTCTCTCTCTCTCTCTCTCTCATTCTTTTCGAGACAGGATCTCCCTGTAGCTCCAGCTGCCTGGAACTCACTCTGTAGACCAGGCTGGCCTTGAGCTCATGCCTCCCAAGTGCTGGGATTAAGGGTGTGTGCCACCACCCCTGGCTTAGCTAGCTTTCTTATACAGACCAATACTACCAGTTTATGGAATGACGCCACCCCTAGTGGGCAGGGCCCTCCTACAGCAATTAACAGTCAAGTCCATAGGCCAGTCTGATATGTGAAGTCTCTCAACTGAGGCTCCTTCTCAGGTGACCTTGGGCTATGTCAAGTTGACAGTTAAAGTTAACGAGAGCGACAATCAAGATTAGTTGGCACAGCCTTGTTCTCAGTTCTGTACACTTTTTCTCACACATGGACAGTAGCACTATATTAGGCCAGCTGGGGACTTGCTGTTCCCTGCCCTACTATTGAGCAGATGACTTTAAAAACATCTCTATATCCTTGCTTCTTAAGCTCTTAAATGAGGACACCAGTCACTGTCTCAAGAGATGACTGCGAGTGTGAAAAATATAACACATATAAATACTTGACATATTGTAATCTGTTGATGAATCATAATATTTATTATGAGTAGTGCTTAGTTTTAGTATTACTAAGAGCCAAATGGACTGGTGGGAGTAGAGGTGGACCTCCTGTAGTGTGAGAAGTCCGGTGTGCTGGAGCCTGCTGTTGGATGTGGAGGGAGTTTGGGCAGGCTGTGTACACCTTGGCATAGTCCTATGCTCTCTCCTCACTTAAACATATAGAACAAACCTCTTGTAATAGCAAATACTTTGTTCCTCTGTGAAAGCAACACTTAGAAAGGATGTTGGCACATGGTGGCTGAGAACCGTCTGAAGCTCCAATTCCAGGAGAACTCCAGTTGCAGGGGAATCTGAGACCCTCTTCTGAACTCCGCGGCGTTGCACGACACGGGTGCACAGACTTGCATGCAGACAGTACATTCATACACATACAGAAATAAATAAAAAATTAATTAAAAAAATTAAAATAAATAAATAAATAAAATAAAAGAAAGGTAATAAACTCTGAGAAAGTGGTGCTTTGAGCTGATAAGTTTGTGATAAGTTGTTATACAACAGAAAACAAAAATTGGGTCTGGGGAGATAGCTTATTAAATGCTTGCCTCACAAGCTTGAGGGCCTGAGTTCACCTTCCAGAATCCACATAAAATTGCTAAGTATGATAACAGGCGCTTGGAATCCCAGCCCTGGGGAGGGAAGGGGAGAATTCCTAGAGTTTGCTGGCTGGCAGGATTCACCTAATTGGTGCGCTCCAGGCCAATGAAAGATACTTTCTCAAAGAAGGTAGGTGGAGTCTCTGAAGGTATCCTCTGAGATACATATGCACATACATGCACCTTCTCATACACATGAACAACACATACATGCATTAAAAAAAAAGAAAATGAAAACCGACCATTACTTAAAAGGTGCCTCACTTGATAATTGGGAGGGTGTGTTGGGTTCAGAAGAGGAAGCACAGCTGGTGACAACAGTTCATGAGCCTCCTCCTTGGTGGCTGACAGACCTTTGGTCTGTCCCCCTTCCTTCTTCATCCAGCCCCAGCCCTGTCACTCTCAACTGGCCTCCCTAGTCCTAGTTCTCCAGCTTTGATTAGAGCTCAGCAGTAGAGGAAGGGACTTATGTTAGTATCTTGGAGCTGCTATAACAAAATACCACAAAGTCGGTGGCTTATAAAGAGACATGTGAACATGGACTCACAGGCTGAAGGTGCCTTGTTACCATGACTGATAAACTGAGTTCAGACCTGGGACCCAGGCAGTGGAAGGAGAGAACTGACCTCTGCAACTTCTCCTCTGACCTGCACATGCACCTCACGGCACTTTGTGTAGACGTGCCTATACACACAAAATAAATATGTTTTCCCAGAAACATGTTTCTCACAGTTGTAAGGGCTGGAAAGTTTGAGATGAGAAGACATGTGCTGGGAGGGCAGAAGACCCAGTTTCTGCTGAGTGCTCGCTTCCTCCCACCGTCTCCTCACTCTGACCTCCCACCACAGAAGGCCCGTCTCTGCTTTTCGATAAGGGTCTGGTTCATGAAGACATCATCTTCATGACCTAATGACCTCCAAAAGGCGCCACCTCTGAGTATTACCACCTGGCGGGGGGGGGGGCGGTGGCGCAAGGATTTCAGTATGAATCAGCAGCTCTTGCAGAGAATCTGGGTTCAATTTCCAGCACCCATCTGGCAGCTAAGAACCATCTTTAACTCCAGTTCCAGGGGAATCCGACTTCCTCTTCTGACCTCCGAAGCATTGCACACACAGGTACACCAACCTACATGCAGACAGTACACTCATACACATAAAATAATAAATTTAAACAATACATAAACCAGGGGGTTGTGTCTTTTCCATTCTGAGCTTTGAAGGGAGATGAAGGAAAAAAGTGTAAAATTAGAGTGAAGGACAGACAAGACAAACTTACATTTAAAAAAAATAACTCTCTAGCTTTGAGATTCTTCTCACCCTCTTCTGTGATCTTCACTGAGCCTCTGAGACACTGAGGAGGGCTTTTTTGGGAAGAAGAGTTTCAGCCTCGGAGAGAGGGAAGAGAGAAGGTAATGGGGGCAGGAGAGGAAAATAATAAAAATTCATTATAGAAATATATGAAGATGTGAAATAATTAAAAACAACTTTCAGGAACAGGTAAAAGGAAAAACAAACAAATTTGGAAAATGTAAGAAAAAAATTCATCTCTAATTGTACATCTCTGTACATTATTGTGCCAGGAGTTTCTTCTTTGTGTTACCACGGTACCAAAGTGCCCTTCCTTCCTTCCTTCCTTCCTTCCTTCCTTCCTTCCTTCCTTCCTTCCTTCCTTCCTTTCTTTCTTTCTTTCTTTCTTTCTTTCTTTCTTTCTTTCTTTTTCTTTCTTGTTGGTGTGAATCTGAGTCCAAAAGATATCTTAGCTAGTGATCTCACCTCTAGAAATGAGGGAAGAGAAGAAAATTCCAGGCCTCTCCTCTTATCAGAAAAGAAGTTTCTGTATTCCTGAGAGTAGGGAGCCTTCCGGTTAAGGGCTGAATTCCTCTGGTTGTCATGTAACAATCAAGCTTTAAGAAAGAAAAAGAAAGAAAGAAAGAAAGAAAGAAAGAAAGAAAGAAAGAAAGAAAGAAAGAAAGAAAGAAAGAAAGGAAGGAGGGAGGGAGGGAAGAAAGGAAGAAAGAAAGAAAGAAAGAAAGAAAGAAAGAAAGAAAGAAAGAAAGAAAGAAAGAAAGAAAGAAAGAAAGAAAGAAAGAAAGTTAGTTTATGCTGAAATAAATGGCGTGGGCAGATACAGATGCTGTCTCCATTGCTGTGTCATGTTTGTGTTGGCCTAAGTCTGAAGTGCTCTGAGATTGGATCTCATGGGGGTTTGGGGGAGAGCTGACCCTCTGGGCAGAGAGGGCAGAGGACCTGCTGACCACATTCCAGTTCCCTCCCAGCAAACACGACAACCGCTGTGCCACTCCTTCCTCACCCGGCTTGCTGAAGGGCATGGGAGGGCACATGTTTCCCTGCTTTGTAGCAAGGAGGAAAGGGCGGTTGCTCCATCCTGCCTCAGGAGGCAAAGGTGCATTCCCTTGTTTTTATTGGATTCCTTTGCATAAGGGACCTCATCTGTCAAAACATAATGAAAAAAAAAAATGGAAACAGACTAAAGGAGAGAGTCAGGAACCCAGTAAGACAATGACGTGAATTGAATCAGGGCCCAAAACCTAGCCTGAAAAGTCTGACTGAGTTTCATCCTATAGATAATGAACTGATTGCTTTTAGCCTATATGTATCTGTGTGTGTGTTTATCTTTTACAACTAACAAGGAAATGAACTATGCAGTCAAAGGATGTGTTGAACTTCCTGTCTTGTGTAGATACAATGATAAGTAAGTAATTCCTACACATCAGAGGTGGAACATATTGGCATGGTTTAAATATGTTTTCTGGAAAAGTCATGCACGTGGAGAAATTTAACCCCCAAATTCATTTATTAATGGTGTTTGGAGGGAGCCTCTGAGAAATAACTCAGATAACTGAGACCGATTTCAAGGCTCCTGTGATGTACTGGCAACAGTATAAGAGCAGTCAGGCTTGGTCTGTCTTGTCCTGTGATGACCTCTGCCATATCAGGATGCAGCAAGAAGGCCCTTCTCACAGGCCAGCACCCTGCTTCTGCCCTTCATGGCCTGCTAAACTATGAGCAGAACAAAACCTTCATTCTTTATAAAAAAAAAAACAAACTTGTCTATGGTATTCAGTTATAGAAACAGAAAGTAGACTAAGACACATTAATTTGCTTTGTGCAATAGCTCTCATTGCTATCTTTAGCTAATGATTTCCAACTTCATAAGATACAGTTTGGGGCCAATGAAATGACTTAGTGGGTAAAGCTGCTTGCCACACAAGCTGGCCAACCTGAGCTTCATCCCTGGAACCCACATAAAGGTAGAAAGCAAGAACTCTGATTGCGTACCATGACACACACACCCATCACACAGATCACACACACACACCTCCCCCTCCACACGTTGGGAGAGACAGACATACACAAACTAATCATAAATAAAAAATAAACATGTATTTGTATAAACAAAAATGCTTTTTCATAATTTTCTCACCTGAACATTCAATTCTATAAGGAACCTCAGAAATGTCTTTCTCTCTCTTTGTTTGTTTCTTTGTTTGTTTGTTTCTTTCTTTCTATTTAATACAAAGATCTTACATAGGATCATAGGCTGGCCTGAAGCTCACCATGTAGTCCAAGGTGGCCGTAAATGTGCCATCATCCCGCTCCTATCTCCCAGTGCTGGCATCATTAGGCATCATATGTCTGGCAAGGAAGCATTTTTTTAAATTTTATTTATTTTTTATATGTATGAATGTGCTGTCTGCACGTAGGTTTGTGCACACATGTCATGCAATGCTACAGAGGTCAGAAGAGGGTGTCAGATTCTCCTGGAACTGGAATCAAAGACGGTTCTCAGCTGCCATGTGGGTGCTGGGGATCGAACCCGGGTCCTCTGCAAGAGCAGTCGGTGCTCTTAACCACTAGGCCATCGCTCCAGCCCCAGGAAAAGTTTTTACTTGACTTCAGAACCCCTGTTAGAAAAGTTCCCAGCTTTGGAGGGTGGAGAGATGGCCTAGCAGTTAAGAGCACCGACCGCTCTTGCAGAGGACCTGGGTTCTATCCCCAGCACCCACATGGCAGCTGAAAACCATCTGTAACTCCAATTCCAGGAGAACTCCAGTTCCAGGGGAATTCGTCACCCTCTTCTGACTTCTGCGGCATTGCATGATACAGGTGCACAAACCTACGTGCAGACAGTACATTCATATACATAAAAAATAAATAAATAAAATAAAAAAAGAAAGCAAAGAAAAAAGAAAGAAAGAAAAGTTCCCAGCTTCTCAGTAGAAGGCAAGGAAGGCCATTATATGTGGGCTTGAAAGTGAGGCTGAACAATGAAGGGCCAGGGGAAGATGTGGGCTTATTTTCTGTGGGTCGACACCACTCTCCTAGCCTGCCTCTGCTTACCTTTCTCCCTGCCCATTGTGAGCAAAGAAAAAGAAAGGGCCTGGGGAGATGGGACTGGCTATTCCTTAGCTTCTTAGTTTATGTGACCAGTTCCTTGTTGGTGTAGTCTGTAGGATTCCGTCACATAAAATGTCAAGACTGCTATTTTCAATTTTGTTCAGCCTAATATAAAATAATAAAACAACTTTTTATTTTTATTTATTTTATTTTTTTTATTTTTGGTCTTTTTGAGACAGGGTCTCCCTATAGCCCCAGCTGTCCTGGAACTCACTCTGGAGACCAGGCTGGCCTTGAACTCACAAAGATCCGACTGCCTCTGCCTCCCAAGTGCTAGGATTAAAGGCATGCACTACCACACCCGGCTAAAACAACTTTTTAAAGTCCGTATGTGAGCGTGTGTGCACAAGAGTATGCCCATGTGGAAGCAATGCATGTATACATGTATGCATACATTGTGGAGGCCAGAGTCCACGCACGTGTACATGTATGTACATGCTGTGGAGGCCAGAGTCCATGCACATGTACGTGTCTGCACACATTGTGGAGGCCAGAGTCCATGCACGTGTATGTGTATGCACGCCCTGTGGAGGCCAGGGTCCATGCATGTATACATGTACACACACACTGTGGAGGCCAGAGTCCATGCATGTGTACATGTATGCGCACACTTTGGAGACCAGAGTCCATGCATGTGTACATGTACGAACCCACTGTGGAGGCCAGAGTCCATGCACATGTACATGTACACATGCATTGTGAAAGCCAGAGTCCATGCATGTGTACATGTACGCATGTACTGTGGAGGCCAGAGTCCATGCATGTGTACGTGTACACATGCACTGTGGAGGCCAGAGTCTGTGCATGTGTACATGTACGCATGCACTGTGGAGGCCAGAGTCCATGCATGTGTACGTGTACACATGCACTGTGGAGGCCAGAGTCTGTGCATGTGTACATGTACGCATGCACTGTGGAGGCCAGAGTCCGTGCACGTGTACATGTCCGCGCACACTGTGGAGGCCAGAGTCTATGCACATGTACATGTCTGCATGCACTGTGGAGGCCAGAGTCCATGCACTTGTACACGTACACATGCACTGTGGAGGCTAGAGTCCATGCACATGTACATGTATGCACACACTGTGGAGGCCAGAGTCTGTGCACATGTATATGTCTGCACACACTGTGGAGGCCAGAGTCCATGCACGTGTACACAGACACATGCACTGTGGAGGCCAGAGTCCATGCATGTGTACATGTACGCGTGCACTGTGGAGGCCAGAGTATGTGCATGTGTACATGTACATGCGCACTGTGGAGGCCAGGGTCTATGCACGTGTACATGTATGCACACACTGTGGAGGCCAGAGTCCATGAACATGTACACGTATGCACACACTGTGGAGGCCAGAGTCCATGCTTGTGTACATGTACGCACACACTGTGGAGGCCAGAGTCCATGCAAGTGTACACGTATGCACAAACTGTGGAGTCCATGCATGTGTACATGTATGCCCGCCGGCTAAATCCCTCGGCCACTGCTGATGCTCTGTGGAGAGGGCTTGAGAGAGAAGTGCGGACCAGCTGCTGATTGGGATGGGGCTGAGTGAGGGAATGAGTGCCGGCCATCCCGAACAAAGACCACACGAGACCAGGAATGTGTCTAGGCAAAGCTCGTTTTAATGTATCCAGTAGCGGTTTATATCTCTTTGGCAAGCAGGGCGGGAGAAGTGAAAGTGACAGGGATCCTGGGCCAATGGTAACTGGGCTTCTTAGCCGCATCTTAGGCAACCAGCAGTGCGTCTGGGTCACATCTAGGCGACTGGCCTTCTCAGTGTTCCCAGGCAAGGCCGTTTTTCAGGTTGGGCTATGCTGAGTCATTCCTATGTGGAATTGACTTACTTTTGAAACTTACAGACAAGTCGCCAAACTTTAGGGCAGGCACAAGAGATTACTTGTAGGCCCCATGGCTCAGAAATCAGGCCCAACAGCTCCCCCTTTTGTTTTTGTAATGCAGGAGGAGGAACATAGCCCCTGTCTTAGGTTGTCTATTCTTGCAGATTCAGTCTTACCCGTCTTTGGGGTACAAACAGCTTAGGTTTGGCCCCTGTCTTAGGTTGACTGACTGCAAAAAGATCTTACCCATCATGGGGTGCTATGACTCTGGTCTGCCAAAGAGCCTCTCCATGCCCTGTCTTAGGTTGCCTCGGTCTCTCTGGGGTCTTACTCATCACTGGTAACATGGAGGGTGGGAGACTGGGTAAGATGACCATTTTATAGGGCCCTGGTCCCTGGTGGATAAGCCTGGCCTGGTGTATAATATAGCAAGATTGGATAACTTGGCCCAAGGATGAGGAACCATGCAGGATGGGGGCAGGATAGGAAGTGTGGGGTGGTGCATATTCTGGCGGGGTCACCAGGCTTATTCATGTGAGTTGTGGATGGATGAGACCCAGATGTGAATTATTTCATCAGCGGGGGTGTAGGTGGCCCCCCTGTCGACCATTGCTGAGAGGACCTGGGCTGTCACTTTGTTGGCTTTGTGTTGGCTATAGGTGAAACAGAGCAGACATCTGAAGAATAGGAGACAGACTAATGCCAGAAGGCAGAGGATTCCCCACGTGGCTACCATTGTGGGATCAAAGAGAGATTTTAGTTTAGACCACACCTGTGAAATGAAACTGGTATCAAAGGCTACGACCTTGGGGCGAGTGGAGATAAGGGACACGATTTGGGAACTGAGAGTCAAAGTATAGTTTACGAATTGTTGGGACCAGGGACCCTTGATGTAGTCAGCAAGTTCCTGATGCCTCTGAGAGATATTAATGACTGGAAAGGGGGTTAAGCAAAAGGAGGAGAACCTGGGATCGCAGGACATCCAAACCATAGTGCAGAGTGTTTGAATTTCCTCGCCCAGGAGGTCAATCTGTTGCTGTAGATTGAGAATAGCAGTGTGAAAGTGGGAGTTGATGAGGTTTTGGGTTTGGAGGATTGAGACCGATTGGTCCACAAAGGAACTCAGGGTAGTGGCTATCATAATACTTTGGGTAAGGGAGGCGGCTGCTGTGGCAGCTGAGGCCAGAGCAACTAGAATGGTTCCGATGATGAAGGCAGTAAGTCTGAAGTCTCAGCGTAGGCATGTAGGATGCATGAGTTCCACTCTGTGGAAGTGGGTGACATTGGTCATGGGGACCCAGAGGGCAGAGGGGCTTCGGTGCAAAAGTGCTAGATTGCCTTTAGGATAGGGCCAGCAGTCAGACAAGAAACAAGGGGAGGCACCCAAGCAGTTGATTAAACTGGAGTTAGCAGGTGAGGAGAAGTTAGTCAAGAGGAAATAGAAGGGGGGCTTAACGCATACTGGTATGGGGGGAAAGGAGTAAGATGTATTTAACAGAGTTCTTAAAGCTGGAGTTAGCGGTATAAGTACCATTAAAGTAGGTGGTGCCATTAAGAAACAGTAATGAACGGACATCAGAACAAGTGATAGGGCCACAGAGGGCCCATTCCCCAAAGAGTGGATTAAGAAGGCATTGGGCAGGGCCGTGGAAGCTATAGTCGGAGGCACTATGTGAGGAGTTGCCCCAGGGGGCCCGGAACCACAACCAAAAGTTGGAGACATTGCCCACCGGGTAAGGTTGAGGGTGGCCCAAACAATAGAGCCATTCTACCGGGAGGCCAACTCCCGAGGAGTAGTGGGGAATGGGCTGACATCTAGGCATAGAAAGCTTAGCTGAGCGCTTGGTGCAATTAGCAGATGTAGAGCCAATGTGCAGAGTCAAGAATTTAGAGAGGCCTCTAACTTGGCCTTGAGAACTATTGCCCTTGAAATCCCCTGAAGTATGAGAATAGAGGGAGACACAGTGGGGGTGACCTGTAGGAGAGTGTGTGAAGCAAATGGTATTGGAGAGATTATAAAAGGTACCAGTGACATTGATAAAGCAACCGCTGAGGGTCGTTAGCGGTAGTCCGGTGGATAGGTTAGAGGAGTAAAAAGCTGGGAAGGCAGGGGCATTCTGAGAGACAGGTAAGACTATGGGCAGCAAAGGGATAAAGGCCCAGAGGTCATGGGTGCAAGTGGGAGCAAGAAGAGAGGAGATACAAAGTGTCATCATCAGGGAGCTCCAGAACCCAGGTCCAGGGGAAGGTGAAGATCTCTTGAAGGGGCTCATGGTAGCTTTTCTTCGAGATTTCTGAAAAAATATAAATGGAGCCTTGGCCCTTGGTTAGTAAAGGGTTAGGAAAAGGGGGGCAATGGCTCTAGAGGTGAGGCAGATGGTTTTCATTGTTCTCTTGTTGGGCAAGAACTTGAGGTTTCTTGCGGGCACCCATATGGGTGCTTCCTCTCCTATGGGGAACACATACCCGAAGCCTCTCCCCATTGTGAGTAGGGGATCTGGGCCCTTCCATTGGTGTATTAATGAATCTTTCCATTTGACTTTCACCTGGGGGTTGAGGCTCGTATGCCCCCAGTGTTTTTGGAATCTTGATTCATTCATTTCTTTAGAAAAATTCAAAATATTTATGGTAAAGAGGGCCTCTGCTAGCTGCAGGTGGGGGCTTACTCTCCCTTTTTGTTTTTGTAATTGTTCCTTAAGATACTGGTGGTGTCTTTCAACAATAGCCTGTCCCTGGGGATTGTAAGGGATTCCCATGGTGTGTTTAATGCCCCATCTTTCAAAAAATCCTGTAAGGGCCTTGCAGGTAAAGCAAGGTCCATTGTCAGTTTTGATTTGGTGGGGCAGCCCCAGTGTGGCAACGCATTGGAGGAAATGAGATCGGGCACGTTTGGCCTTTTCTCCAGAGTGGGCAGTGGCCCAGCAGGCCCTGGAGTAAGTATCAACAGATACAAAAACATATTTACGTTTGCCAAAGGCAGAAAAATGGGTGATATCTGTTTGCCAGAGGGCGTTAGGTTTCAGGCCCTGAGGATTGACTCCTGGGGGTTGAAGCAGGGGTACTCTGAGGAAGGGTTGGCAAGATTTACACGTTTGGACAATTTTTTAGAATTCTTTTATAGGTACCTGGGGGAACCTTTGGTGTAGCCCTCTCCAGTTTACATGGGTCAGCTCATGGAAATTTGCCGCTTCAGTAGCTGTTGGGATATTAGGCCTTGAGGCCAGCTGGTCTGCTAGGGTGTTGCCCATAGATAAGAAACCAGGGAGGCTTGAGTGTCCTCTAAGGTGTTGGAGATATATTGGGGCACTTCTTTCTTCCAAGAGGGCTTTAAGGTCTACC
This sequence comes from Rhizomys pruinosus, assembly GCA_009823505.1. Lineage (NCBI taxonomy): Eukaryota > Metazoa > Chordata > Mammalia > Rodentia > Spalacidae > Rhizomys > Rhizomys pruinosus. Next base: position 823,191 of record VZQC01002834.1, read on the forward strand.
ATGAGAGGGAAAATTGGGTTGCTGTCAAGTCTGATATGGGCCTGTAGTAAGTGAGATAGGAGATTAGTAACATATAGACTGTCAGAGAATAGGTTACAGGGCTCACGGATGTAGAAAAGGCAAATTTACTGCAGTCCTCTGGGTGCAGGGGCATTGAGAAAAAAAAAGTCCTTGAGGTAAAGATGGGGGTGGAGCCAGGCATCCGTGGTGGTAATGGCAGTGTCGGTGGCCACCGCCTTACAGAGTTCCTTGAGATCTTTGGCCTCCCACAGTCTAAGGGGTGATTCCCTCCTGGGGCCAGATAGATCAGGAGGGCTGGCCCCTCTGTGCCAGAAGGGGTTGGTGGGAGGATCTGATTGAGGTGGGCTCCTGAGAGCCCAAGGGCATTTTTAAATGGGTCGAGGGAGGGGTAGAGGGATTTAGACTGACTTGGCGGGCTGGCAGAGCCTGGAGACCTGGGGTCCTGATCAGAGCCCTGTTTCACTTTTGAATTTTCCTTGTCTATTTCTTTTGGGACCTCAGTCTCCATTGCCTTCTTAGGGGGTTGGGGAGGGAAACAACCCTTTAAAGCTGATACTGTAGGGAGCGCTCCCAGGGGAGGTATTTCTCCCTTCTCCAACTGGGCTTTTTTAATCATTTTTTCAACCCTGTCCCAGGTGTCCCAGTCAAATAAATCACTCTCTGGAAGCCAGTTAGCAAGTTTTAATAAACATCCCCAGGCCTGCAGGGCCTATCTGAAAGGTCCAGACCTCTACTCTTAAGCAAAATTCTTAAAGCCTCTAAAGTGGGGTCAGGCTTGGACTTAGACTTCCCCATATCTAACAACTGGCTTGTCAGCGACTACCGAAAAACTGGGTGGAAACACCACCTGCTGGGGCTAAATCCCCCGACCACCACTGATGCTCCATGGAGAGGGCTTGGGAGAGAAGTGCGGACCAGCTGCTGATTGGGATGGGGCTGAGTGAGGGAATCCCGAACAAAGACCACACCAGACCGGGAGTGTGTCTAGGCAAAGCTTGTTTTAATGTATCCAGTAGCGGTTTATATCTCTTTGGCAAGCGGGGTGGGAGAAGTGAAAGTGACAGGGATCCTGGGCCAATGGTAACCGGGCTTCTTAGCTGCGTCTTAGGCAACCAGCAGCACGTCTGGGCCGTGTCTGGGCGATTGGCCTTCTCACTGTGCCCAGGCAAAGCCATTTTTTCAGGTAGGGCTATGCTGAATCATTCCTATGCGGAATTGAGTTACTTTTGAAACTTACAGACAAGTTGCCAAACTTTAAGGCAGGCACAAGAGATTACTTGTAGGCCCCATGGCTCAGAAATCAGGCCCAACATATGCATACACTGTGGAGGCCAGAGTCCATGCACGTGTACATGTACGCACCCAATATGGAGGCCAGAGTCCATGCACGTGTACATGTCCGCACACACTGTGGAGGCTAGAGTCCATGCACGTGTACATGTATGCCCACACTGTGGAGGCCAGAGTTCATGCATGTGTACATGTATGCCCACACTGTGGAGGCCAGAGTCCATGCACGTGTACATGTACGCACACACTGTGGAGGCCAGAGTTCATGCCCGTGTACATGTATGCAGGCACTGTGGAGGCCAGAGTCCATGCACATGTACATGTACGCATGCACTGTGGAGGCCAGAGTCCATGCACGTGTACATGTCTGCACACACTGTGTAGGCCAGAGTCCATGCACGTGTACATGTCCGCATGCACTGTGTAGGCCAGAGTCCATGCACGTGTACATGTATGCACGCACTGTGTAGGCCAGAGTCCATGCACATGTACAGGTATGCACGCACTGTGGAGGCCACAGTCCATGCACGTGTACATGTACATACATATTGTGTAGGTCAGAGTTCATGCTGGATGTCTTCCTCAATCAACATCCACCTTGGTTTTTTTAAATTATTATTTTATTAGCATACAAAGCATTAGGTATCATTATAGCATTTTTGAGCAATTTTCCTTCTTCTTCACCTCCCTCACCCCTGTTACCCCCTCCTCTCTCTTATAACCTCTCCTCCTCTTCTCTTTTCCTCTTTCATGTCCATGTGTCCTTTGCCTTCTCCGCCTTCTTTCAGGGACTCACTGAACCTGGAAGGAGCTAATGGTACACTGGCTTGTTAGTAAGCCCTAGGTATCTTCCTGTCTCTGCCTCCTGAGAGCTGGGATACAGGCCCACCTTGCTTTTACAGGGCTGCTGGAGATCCAACTCAGGTCTGATCCTTTACCCACCTTTCTAGCCCCTAAAACAGAGGCTTTAATAATGCAGTGAGCTTGGGTGTGGTGGCACATGCCTTTAATCCCAACACTCAGGAGCCAGAGGCAGGCAGATCTCTGTGAGTTCAAGGCCAACCTGGTCTACATAGGGAGCTCCAGCCCAGCTGGGAGTAAAGGAAGACCCTGTCTCAAAAAGACCAATAATAATAATAATAATAATAACAATAACAATAACAATGCAGTGATGAGAACAGGTCCCTCCCTCTTAGGGGCCAGCAAATGTGTCAGATACACATTACACTGTAAAGTGGAAATTATACCAAGGAAATATAACATACACTGTATTAAATACAACCAACATTTATATGAAACTATAAAGGTATTCTTTTAAATTATCTGTGGTTAACAAATACTATTTCTTGGGAAGAGCTCTCTTGTTTTGAATAGAAACTTCCCTTTTTTCTTTTGGTGTTGAAATATCCTTTCCTTTCTGAAATGGTGGAAATGGTAGATTTTTGTTATTGTTTTTGTTGGCAAAATGAATAGTTTGGCAACTCTGTAGGCTCTCTCAATCACTCTGGGAATACTGACTGTCCCCAAACAGTTAAGTCTGGGAACCACTAACCTAAGAATGTAATTATTCCAAAATACAGAATAGACAAAAATTAAATTATATGTAAACTATGAACTCAGAAACAGTGATTCATTACTCTGTGTTTCACATACTCTGCTGGATAAAATTTCACTTTTATCTGCTACTTCCTGAACAGGCTATTTTATAAACACCAAATCTGAAAAAAACTTAAATTGTGAAAACTAGAATACAGTATTGGTCTACAGCATCAAATATCAAAATGCTTTAGAACATGTATTTTTCTTTTTTAGAAAATATGTGTTTATTTTTATTTTATGCACATGAGTATTTTGCCCACATTTATGTATGTGCGCCACATGTATGCAGTGCCAACAGAGGCCAGAAGAGGGAGTCAAATCCCCTGTAACTAGAGTTACAGAGGGTTGTAAGCCACCACGTAGTCCTCTGCAAGAGCAGCAAGTGCTCTTAACTGCTGAGACATCTCTCCAGCCCCATAGAACATGCGCTTTTCACTGAGTAATATGCTAGAATGTTCTTTGTTGTAGTTGTTTTCATTTGTGTTGTTTCTCTGCGGATATGTGTGTATAGACATTTTTGGTCCTGCTAACACTTAAACCCTATGTATTAGTGAAAGCTACAAAATATGGCTCACAGGATTCTTATATTTTGTACCAAATGTTCTGAATTGTTGAAAAAGATGGAAATGTGCTTCCCATATAGTGATCACTTTCCTTTACATTGTATTGTGGGAGGAGCCACTTCATTGAAGTGTGAAAATAATTTCCTTGTGGATTCTGTAAGTGACTTGCAAAGTGTTGAGCATATGTACAGTTTTTCTCTACTCAAAAGCTTTCTAAGGATATAAAAATAGGCACAGATTGGCTCTTCCCCTCATTTCAGTCCACGCCCCAATTCAGATGCATCTGATTTTGCTTCATTAGAAAGCATATCCCTTTCCTGGTCCATGCCATCTGGATTTTAATGAACTGTAGCAAGAAAACATTCCTGACTCCCACAGGAGGCTGAGGGTTTGTCTCAATGGCATGGAGTTTCTTTTTTTTTTATTTTTATTTATTTCTGTATGTGTATGAATGTACTGTCTGCATGCAAGTCTGTGCACCCTTGTTGTGCAATGCCTCGGAGGTCAGAAAAGGGTGTCGGATTCCCCTGGAACTGGAGTTCTCCTGGAATTGGAGTTTCAGACGGCTCTCGGCCACCATGTGGGTGCTGGGGATCGAACCTGGGTCCTCTGTAAGAGTGGTCGGCGCTCTTAACTGCTAGCCCATCTCTCCAGCCCCAGCATGGAGTTTCTTGTGGCACAAAGTTTCTTGTCAATGTTAGATGCAAAACCAGAAGCAGCTTGTGAGTGTTCCTTGTTCAGCCTGAGACTTGAACACATGATGCTGAGGCCATCTTGAAACTTCTTCCTCCTTTGGTTTGCCTGAGCATTCCAAAATTTCCTTAGATCAGACTTTTTACCATGATATTTAGAAAATATTTGTCAACAGCACTTATATACAATATGGTACAATTGTTACAACTTAATTTCAATTTAATTTGTTTGTTACAGTTGGTTTGAGACAGGATTTCACTGTGTAGTTCAAGCTAACCTTCAACTTGTCTTCTTTCCACTTCAGCCTCCTGAGTGCTGAGATTATATGTGTGAATAAACACAACTGGATCTCTTTCTCTCTTCTCTCTCTCTCTCTCTCTCTCTCTCTATCTCTCTCTCTCTCATTTTTGTATCATATTGAGACAAGGTCTTGCTAAGCTGTCCACTGGCCTTGAACTCTCTCTATAGCCCAGGCAGGCCTTAAACTTGCTTCAGCTTCCTGAGTATCTGGGATAATAGGCCTGTACTACCACATCTGGATTTTTCTGAGAGTCTTGCTAAGTAGTTTCAGGTGATGTGGAGCTCATTATCACTATGGAGCTCAGGCCTCAAATTCACAGTAATCTTCTTGCTTCAGCATCTCAAATCCTGATTGACTCAAACTGAGATTTCAGGCTCTCAAAATAGTAAAACATTTGTCATCAGCTTCTTTGTATTTAGGAAATACAGAAGTGTTGGTGAGGATAAAAGTGAAAAAGGAGCCAACCATAAATACATGAAAATGCAGCAACAAGAACATTTGGAGAAGGAAGACAGAACGGGAAATGCATTTGCAGAAATTACCTCAATTCCAGAATTCCTCAACACTAAGCTAAAGTATTAAGTTCCTGCTAAAGAGTAGAAGAGGTTAATAGTTTTGCAGGAACAAACCATTAGCTAATCCACAAATTATACTGTTATTTATTCTTCCATTTCTAAGGATACACACTTGTTAGCTTAAGTGAGACCTCCTGCCTTACACAGTTTCCCCATGGAAAAAATAATATTGACCAAGCCTCTGATCCTGCCCGACATGAAATTGATACATACTCAGAATCATGGAAATTTTCAGCTGGAAAGTACCTTTGAAGAGATTTAAAGACATTAAGACAAGTTGAACTTTCACACCAGTTATCATTTATAAGAAATAATAATAAATGTCATAAAGATAAAATATTTAAATAATTACACAGATCAGTAGTGTGAATGAGGTCCTAGTTAACGTGTGAGAGATGATAGTCTGCATATATGATTTTTACACAGTTAAAGAAGCTGAGACTAAAAAAGATCTCATAGCTTCTTTCTGGTAATGCAGCCAAGCTTGGTACAAGGAAAGATCATAAACTTCCTGCAAATAGAATGTGGAGCCCTCAAGTCAGGGACACAGACTTTTGCCATAGATCAGTAGAGCCTCAGAGGAGGATGGGAGACAAAGAATGGAAAACACACCTGAATCATTTTGAAGGGTTCTATGGAGAACCAGAACGTTCCCTAAAATATGAAGGATTGTTTGGTTGAAGACATTAAGAAGGAATCCAGGACAGCTGGCTTGCCACCCTCAGTGCCAAAGTAAGACATCCATTTATAGAGACGAAAAAATATCCGCTCTTTCCACCTCTCCACAGTGTACACCCTACCAAAGAGAAGAAAGGTTAACCACAAGAGAGCTTGAAGCTGGGCGTGATGGCTCATTCCTGTAATCCCAGCAGTTGAGAGGTGGAGGTAGGAGGATAAGGAGGTCAGGGTCATCCTTAAACTATGTAGGGAGTTCAAGGTCAGCCTGAGCCACTTGAGACCCTGTGTCAAAACAAAAACAAAAACAAACAGAAAGCAAAACATCTTGAGGAAGAATTTAGATTAACACATATATTAGTCACTTTTCTGTTGCTTTGATAAAATCTGATAACCAAGGCAACTAATACAAGGAAGTTTATTTGCCTTATGGTTGGTTCCAGAGGGATAAATCCATCATGGCAGGAAGGCAGTGTCGTGGGACTATGAACTCTCCAAGCCAACCCCAGTGACGTGCTTCCTCCACCAAGGCTCCACCTCCTGAAATCTCTCTGACCTCCCCAAACAGTGCCATCAGCTGGGGACCAAGTTCTCAAATACTTGAACCTATGGGGGACATTGCTTGTTCAATCCACCATAGAGGCTTTGGTAAAAGACATTTATCTGACAGTTGTTTGCTTTCCCCAAGTTATTACTCATGGACACACAAAGTCCTTTTCCTCTGTATTATCATTTCAATAGAAATGTACTGTTTATTATTGAATATACTCTTTAAACTGAAATTCAAAGTCATCTCTCTGAAAACAACTCATTCTTTGGGTATTTTCCTTGTGTATATAAAAACAGACACGCTAATCAAGTAACTTGTTTTCTTCTCATTAGTCTGTCTTTTGTAGATGGTTATCTATGGCAGCTAACAACCTACTGGGAGGCATCATTGCTTCTAGACAGCAGTCTCTTTTATCTATTTCTTTGCTAACTGTCTCTTTTGTAAGAAAGAACAATTAGATAAGAAACTCAGGCTGGGCATGGTGGCACATGCCTTTAGTTTCAGCACTGGAGAGGCAGAGGCAGGTGGATCTCTGTGAGTGCAAAGCCAGCCTGGTCTACGTAGAAAGTTCCAGGACAGCTGGGGCTATAGGGAGACCCTGTCTCAAAAAGACCTAAAAAAAAAAAAAAAAAGAAAAGAAACTCACAGAGTATGATATGTAACTCATTGGATATAAAAGAACCTAAATTAGTATTTAAAAATACTAAAGTAGCCCAAATCTTGGACCATGGATTCCAACTGTCTGCATTTGGTTGTAGGTTGAGAAAAAAAACTCACCATGTAAGCCCATGTAGCTGGTGGCCAAGGATTTTGTTTTTATCACAAGGTCACTGGGAAATAATTCCAAACCATGTGTTTGAGACAGGAGAATGTGTTCAAATCCTTGCTTAAAAAGTGTAAGTGAAAAAAAAAAGTGTAGGTGAAACCAGACATAGTGGCACACAGCTATAATCTGTTAGCATTTGGGAGAGAGGCAGGAAGACCAGGAGTTCAATGTCATCTTCAACTCCATAGTAAGTGTGAGCCAGGCTGTCTTGTGTGGCCTAGACTATAGGAGAGCATATCTGAAAGGAAGAGAAGAAGATAGAAGAAGAAGAAGAAGAAGAAGGAGGAGGAGGAGGAGGAGGAGGAGGAGGAGGAGGAGGAGGAGGGAGAGGAGGAGAGGAGGAAAGAGAAAGTAAGGAAGGAAAAGAAAGAGAAGAAAGAAAGGAAGAAAGAATGGAAGAAAGAAAGAAAGAAAAAGTATAAATTATCCTCACGTCTGTCCATGACTATATGACAAATTGAAGGATTTCAGGCAAGTGATTAATCCTGTCTGTGCCTCCAGTTATTGAACTGTAAAATCAAACCTTTTATTTTTGTGTATTCAATGAGATAATACTTTAAAGTGCCCAAAACAAAATTTGGGCCCCCTCAAAGTGATGGTAATAGTATTCTGCTCTACATAACTAAGTGATCATAAGTAAGTGGGAAAAGAGTAAGAAAATAAGAAAAATAAAAGACCCAAGGAGAAGAGAAAGATTGACAGTGGAGAGGAGAGAAAAGGTTGAGAGAAGAGGGGGAAGTCAGAGCACTGTGTATAGCAGTCCAGAATTAGCACCAAGTAGGAGGAAGAAATAATGCTCAAGATTCTGACACAAATGTCAGAGACCTCTCATTGTTTATCTGAAGCCAATCCTTCAGAGGCCAAGTCATCCATCACAGCATCCTTTGGTTTTCAGTGCTAACGAATGTCCAGGGCATGCGTAGTAGCACATGCTGACATCCCTAGCCTCCCAGAAGCTGAGGCAGGAGGATGGTTATGAATTCAAGGCAATGGTGAGTTCTAGACCAGCCAGGGATACATAGCCAGACACTGTCTCAAGAAGAAAATAAACAAACAAACAACAACAAGCCAATAAATGTTCAGCAGCTGCTCTTTGAATTGGACTGCATATCTGTTACTCTCTGAACTCTAAGAACAGTCGTTAATTCAAACCACAGCTGTGGTTTGAATGTGCCCCCAGTTCTCATGTGTTGAAGACTTAATAATTGTAGTAGTTTGAATGAGGATGTCCCTGTGCATGGGCTTATGTTGTTTGGGTGGTGCTGTTTGGGGAGGTCATGGAATTTTTAGGAGGTGGAGCCTTCCTGGAGGAAGTACATGATGGGAGGCAGGCTTGGAGGTTTTATACACTGGCTCCATTTCTGTTCTTTCTCTTTCTGCTTCCTGTGTATAAACAAGATGGAATCTCTGTTTTCTGACTGCCAGACCAGCCTCATGCTCCTGCAGTCACCTTCTCCATCTTGACGGATTTATCCCTCTGCAGCTGTGGACTAATACGATCTCTTTTCTCCTCTAAATTGCTCTTGCTCATGGTACTTTATCTCAGCAACAGACAAGTAACCAACGCAGTCCCCAGTGCAGCAGTGTTGAGAAGTGGGACTCATTCACTCATACATTCAAGGGTTAGTGTGTCACTGTTGAAAGGGTTTTGTTATTGAGATAAGCTCTCTCTTACATAGTTGCTGTATTACTGTGTTACGATGAGGAAAAGAATCTGCACCAGAGGCTCTTTGACTTCCCAGCTAAATAAAGCCCAATTCTTCGTGTACCACATGGCTTCTTGTCTTTTGTTAGGGTAGCAGAAAACAGACTAAGACAACAACAGCAAACTCACATTGATGAAAGATTTCCTCAATTTGTCACTTGAAGGTTGCTAAAATCTGGGCTTATCCCGAATCTAATTCTCACAACTACTCAAGGTAGAGGATGCTTAGAACATTTCCCTGGCTCAACATCAAGCCCAAACTCTTGTAAGAGAGGCCCACACTGACTTCATTTTGAGTATAGCCACCATTTTTTTTTTTTTTTTTTTTTTTTTTTTTTTTTTTTTTTTTTTTTTGTCTTTTTGAGACAGGGTCTCCCTGTAGCCCCAGCTGTCCTGGAACTCACTCTGTAGACCAGGCTGGCCTTGAACTCACAGAGATCCGCCTGCCTCTGCCTCCCAAGTGCTAGGATTAAAGGCGTGCGCCACCACGCCCGGCTATTTTAAGCAGTTACTGGAACCTGCCTAATTCAGGGAAAAGGTCAATTACTCAAGGTCAGTTGCTCAAGGTCTCAAGAACAACTGGTAAAATTTAAACTTGTTAAAGATAACTGTTGGTTGGTATGTGAGGGCAGGTGGACTGACTCAACATTTCCTAATTCCAGTCTCAGGATTGTGTCTAACGTTAACTGTTGGTATGTGGGGGAAGGTGGGCTGACCTAACTATGAGTTGTAATCCTATTATTATCCAATAAGGCTAGAAGTTACCCAAACCCACTAAAATTCCCCCTATAAAAGGCCTGTGAGCCAAGTTATTGGGGTCGGAGTCTTTTTCCTCCCACCCTAGCATGCTGGTTTACTTTTTCCCCTGAAATAAAGTCTTGGTTTTCCATACTTTGGTGTATCTGGTGTGGATTCTCTGACCCGAACATCTTGGGGGTTCCATTCCACCAAGATCCCCCAAAGACCACTGGAGGGACTGGAGACATTCGGCCAGCAGTGTCTTTTGGGTAAGAGCGAGCTCAATTCTTTTTTTCTTTTTACTTTCACCTTGGTTTTGGTTATTTTTGTTAAACTCGAGTTTCTGGTTTGGGGCACGTGGTTAGGAGAAACTGGATGCAGTACTGCTCCTTGAGTGTGGAGATGGGGATACCCCAACTCTCTACTGGTAGAGTGCGAAAAGGGGGTTCATCTCAGGATTTAGAGTGAAAACAGTGGGTTCGCCTCGGCGATCTGGAATTTGGGTGAGGGGGTCCAGATTTTTGGTTCCAGGGCCAACATGGGGTTGAATCCACGCATGCAGTGTTTCTTCTCTTCCTCTTTGTCTTTGTTGCTGGGCCCTTATTCTGTTGTCTGTTCCTTTCACTTTCACTCTCTGAAATTGCTTTCACTCTCATTCTCTGGGATCTCAGGATGGGAAATTCTAAATGTACCCAGATTTAAAGGAGATACCTATGTCTTGTGTTTATGATAACCATGTATCTAAGATTCATGTAGCTCATCATGTGACTTAAGCTTTTGTGTGTGTTTGTAATTCAGTTATTGTGATTGTCTCGTGTTGGTTCTATCAAACAGGTGGCCACTTCACGCTTCCACCCTTTATGTGCACAGAATCATTCATTTTGGCATGCCAGACTAGATACGCATGTGCAAACTTTAAATATGGATATGTAAAAATTCATTTAAAGGCCTAAAATTTGGATACCATAGACATCTCTAAATTTAAACACTTCACAACAGGTGGTAATTGTTTATAGGAGTCAGCCTCAGAGTTGACTGTTTAAGGATCCAATTTTCTAAGATGACATTTTGGTTTGTGTTGGCTTTCAAAAGGATTGTGTGAGGTAACTTGCTTGCTTTGAAATTATCGACTTTTTTTGAGACCTCTGTGGGCCAGATTCTCTGGGTGGATGTATCACTGACTTAACATACTAAGTCACCTTCAGGGCTGGGAATGAATTCTTGGACTGACTTTTGTTCTGGCTGGGGCAGTTTTGTTGCCCTTTGGAAGTGGGTGTGGTGGCACACACCTTTAATCCCAGTCCTTGGGAGGCAGAGGCAGGCAGCTCTTTGTGAGCTCAAGGTCAGCCCATCTGGTCTGCTTTGGTGAGTTTCCACCCAGCTGCTAGGAGGAGACTCTATCTTAAAGAACCAGAGATAAACTTCCTTTTGCTTTCTAGTAAAATTACATCAGCATTCAGTCAGGACTCTTGGTCTGACTTGGGCGGAGGTCTTTGGAGCTTGGGGAATTCCTGAGCTCCCTAGTGTGCCCACATGTCAACTGTGTGGTCTCTGCTAGAGGCCCATTTTTGGGATCTGGCACCTGGATCACTCAGGGTACCACCTGGCTACTGGGGATGCATTATAGTATCTGATCTCCAGGATGGTCTGTGTCTGGGAGGCAAAGGGACTTCCCTGGGTCTGTAACCACCTTGCTGATCTGGCAGGTGGTCCCTCCTGCATGCTGTATGTTTGTGTTTATGGAAGAGTTGGTCTCAGACAACTGGGTGAATCAAACTCATGAAAACTATACTTCACTTCATGCTTTTAGTCTCCATTGGATGAAGGCATTGTATAAAATTAGTGTGATGACTTTAAGATGTTTGGGACTGGAGAGATGGCCTAACGGTTAGGAGCGCTGACACTCTTGCAGAGGACCCGGGTTCGATCCCCAGCACCCACATGGCGGCCGAGAGCCATCTGAAACTCCAATTCCAGGAGAACTTCAGTTCCAGGGGAATCCAACACCCTCTTCTGACCTCTGCGGCATTGCATGACACAGGTGCACAAACTTGCATGCAGACAGTACATTCATACCATACAGAAATAAATACAATTAAAAAAAAAAAAAGATGTTAGAGCAGCTCTCTCACCCCAGGGTCCTGATGTTTTAGATGTGTATTTGAGTCTTTCTAAAACTATGGAACCTCATTTCAGCTTATGGGTAGGAACCTATTTGGAGGGCATATGTGCCTTAAGCCTCATACTTAGTGAGATCTTATTCTGGTATGCCTGACCATAAATATAAATATTTTAATAGTATAACCCGGGTACCCTAAAAATATCTTTTTAAAAAAATTTTATTTATTTTTATATGTATGAATGTACTGTCTGCATGTAGGTTTGTGCACCCGTGTCGTGCAATGCCGCGGAGGTCAGAAGAGGGTCTCGGATTCCACTGGAACTGGAGTTCTCCTGGAATTGGAGTTTCAGGTGGTTCTCGGCCGCCATGTGGGTGCTGGGGATCGAACCCAGGTCCTCTGTAAGAGCGGTCGGCACTCTTAACCACTAGGCTATCTCTCCAGCCCCCCCTAAAAATATCTTTAAATACAAAAGTGCTACTTGTTTATTTACGCACTCAACTGAAGTCCTAGGCAGTAAAATCTAAAAACCAGCACATGACCTATCTATTTTAATGCAAAGTTATATGTGTTTGGATAACTTTTTTTTTTTACTCTTTACTTGTTTTTAACCTGAAGTCCTGATATTTCCTTTGTCCAAACTCTCTCCCAGCACTCAGGAAACTGAGGCATGTGTATTTCTTGATTTGGTTTGGGTGGAGAACTGATACCAGAATGGCCCGGGCCAGTCCTGTTTCTTGCCTCCAGGGGTGGGAGAGGACAGCCTGGGATAGATAATGGGCTTTATTGTGTTCCTGCAGTGATTTCCTGTCTGTTCCCCCCACCCTGTTCCTCCTCATAGGAAGCAAACATACCTCCCTGGGCTTGAACTGCTGACCTGCTGATCTGGCCACACCTGGAAGTTCCCCAGCCAGGTATGTTGGGCCACACCTTTAACCCTAGCTTGCCTTCAGTCCCAGCACAAGCCAAGGTTTGGGTTAAGGTAGGAAATACTGAACAAAAGGGAGTTTATCTGGCCCACCTAATTTTCCATCTCTAAGTTGGAAACCCAGTTAGGGATACTTACTACATTTCTGAAAAAGCTCTTAAGTTTTGGTTTTAAAACTAGTTTGTCATGACATTGTGTCTAACCACAGTATTTATTTTGTGAGAGTGCTTCAAAGTATTTCTTCACAACAAAGGATCAATTTGTTTATGAATGTTGTTATGTCTCATGGTATTAAGAAAGGAAATGAGAAGGTGGGAAAAATGTTAGTGAGATATAGATGTGAAGAAGGATTTATGTGAAGATGATGAGAAAGTCTATGCAAGTGATAAAAGTCTGAGGAGGTTTGTTATGGCAGGTAAAAGGTGAGAGACTATATCAATAAGCTTAATTTTCTAAGGTTCAGTCAACTAGTTTAAGAATCAAAATGTATACATAGTTAAGGTTTAAGAGTGTTTAGGTTTTGCTCAAGCTTTATCTATGCATCACATGGCACTTCAAGGTTTAGTAAAAGGTGTTAGTTTTCAGTCCACTCCTGGCTTGCACTGGACTCCCTGTTACAGGTTTGGATTAAACAGACATAGACAAATAATGGGTTACCTATGGCTACTGAAAAATGTACTTTATGTTTCTTGCAAGAGTTGCTTTTGGTATTTCCTTTGACCTAACCAGAAAATTTGGCTCAAAAAGCTAGATTCTATCTATATTCCTGAACTACCTGCATGCAGTCCAAAAGAAGACAGTTTGGATGGACTTGGTAATCCTTATCAGTTTATTTCCTGTCTTCCGCTATGTGTTACAACTCTTGTCTTTCTGGGAAAACTATAAATCAGGATGGGGGTCTGAGAAAGAAAGAGACTGTTCCTGTTTGTAGTAATCGTAGTGAATGGCTTATATTTAAAATAAGCCTGAAATTGATTAATTCTATCTTGTGGGCTATGCCTGCTTAACCTATGGTGTTAAGTCCTTCTCCAGTCAGTATTATCCAAGGCTGCTTGAGTTATTGTCCAAGCCTTATCTAAAATATTATACAGTAAATAAAGGTGTTAGGCTAGTGTAACTTAGCCTTTCTGGATGGATAACAATCATACTTAAATGCCCATGCCAATTCAGCTGAGGGTATTAAGGAACAACTTTGTTTCTTGCCCTCTGAGGTCAAATAGTCCCAGGGGGACTATATGTCTGGGGGCATCTCTTGAAATGTCTTGCAATTGTGAGTCACCAGTCCTCCTGGGCAGGGAGTTCTTGGAGATCCACTAAGGGGACCCTAGCCAGTGTCCAGTTTATAAAGAGAAAGGTCTCTTCATGCTTCAAAAAGGGAAGCCTGGTCTAGCAAGACCTGACTTTGTCCTTGGGTGGATGGAACTGGTAAATTCCATCCAAAAACTAAAAAGCTGAGAGGGGCCAGAGGCCTCTTCCCCCAAAATCTGAGTGGCCCCTGAGGACAAGATTCTCACCTGACCTTGAGAAAACAAAAGTTGGTTAATCTGGTCTAACTGTATGGACTTAAACACCCAAGAGGAAAGTATAACCAAAAGATAAGTAATCATTATGTTTCCTTTAAAATCTGAAAGATTGTGTCTCCAAACACTAGATTTTAAGTCATTTAAAGTCATATGAAATCTGTTGTTACCAAATAATAAAGTTTCCTCTTTCTATTTAAGCAGTTACCTAAGGGAAAACTCACACCATGACTATCAAAATTTCCTGGAAAGCAGATCCTGAGTCTAGACTCTATGGCCAAGTGAACAAAAGGAGAAGCCCAATAATGGATGCTTTGGAACCCCTCATTGAGAAATTCTGATGGACTTTTAAGTTGGACATTTAATTCACCCTGTTCCTCTCCTGGTTCCCTGCCTAGAAAGTGTACCCAGCTACTCTCGCCTTCACAGGCACCCATCAACGATTTTGTTCTCTCTGTAACTATACTTTTGGGGGTCTTTTAGACAGATCCACTGAGCAGGGGTACCCCAGTTGCCACCTCCTATGCCCCTTTTCAGCATAAAAGTGAGAGTGGTGAGCACCCCAATTCCTATTGGCAATTGGGGTAATCTCCTCAGAGGGTAATGTGACAAAAGTAGGAGATAAAAATTGTTTAGGCAGTTTAGGGTCAAGACCCCCGAAAGAGCCAATTTCTCAGCTGAGCCCTGAAGACTTCCTGGATCTGCCAGTAAACTTATCCTGGTTGCTCTGACTTGTGGCCCATGCATCCTTAACTCACTTGTCAGATTTATTAACTAGTGGGTAAATTCCATTACCAGGTATGCCCCCATATATGACTCACCTGAGGAAAAAGATGGAGTCTAAGCTTAGCCTCCCAGTATACAACTTGAGGAGAGAATGTAAGTCAGCCCACACTGACTCCATTTTGAGTATAGCCAACATTTTAAGCAGTTACTGCAACCTGCCCAATTCAGGGAAAAGGTCAATTGCTCAAGGTCAGTTGCTTGAGGCCTCAAGAATAACTGGTAAAATTTTTTGGGGGGGTCTTTTTGAGACAGGGTCTCCCTGTAGCCCCAGCTGTCCTGGAACTCACTCTGTAGACCAGGCTGGCCTTGAACTCACAAAGACCCACCCGCCTCTGCCTCCCAAGTGCTAGGATTAAAGGCATGCACCACCATGCCTGACAAAATTTAACTTCTTAAAGATAACTGCTGGTATGTGAGGGTAGGTGGACTGACTCAACACTTCCTCAGTCCAGTCTCAGGATTGTGTCTAAAGATAACTGTTGGTATGTGGGAGAAGGTGGGCTGACCTAACTATGAGTTGTAATCCTGTTATTATCCAATAAGCCTAGAAGTTACCCAAACTTGCTAAAATTCCCCCTATAAAAGGCTTGCAAGCCAAGTTATCGGGGTCAGAGTCTTTTCCCTCCCACCCCAGCATGCTTTTTCCCTGAAATAAAGTCTTGGTGTTCCATCCTTCGGTGTCTGGTGTGGATTCTCAGACCCTAACACTCTCAACAAAGTCACCGAGGCCCTTCACATACAGGCTCTACCAGTCTAGTCCATGTCATCTCACCACTCCTGGGCTTGTGCTTTATGCACCAACAGCTCTGCACAGCAACTCTGATGGACCTGAGGGCTGTTCCTCCTTCACACCCCAACCTGCACTGCACTCAGGTACATCCTCTGCATTCTCTGCTGCAGGCAACCTCTGTTCCCCTTACCTAGATTTGTCTAGCGATGCCTCTGAGTAGAAGAGGAGTCCTTGCTGTCCTAGTCTGCTTCCACATATCGGATTAGAGCTCCTGGTTCCCTTTGTTGACTCTGAGCTTTGGATCCTTTGTAGTATGAGCCTGGCTTATAAAACCCTTGTTATAATGAATGAGTCTTTTGAGCTCTATAAACTT
Source organism: Rhizomys pruinosus (assembly GCA_009823505.1). NCBI lineage: Eukaryota > Metazoa > Chordata > Mammalia > Rodentia > Spalacidae > Rhizomys > Rhizomys pruinosus. The sequence continues at coordinate 839,184 of VZQC01002834.1, forward strand.
CTCACCCTTTGTCTCAGGGCTTATGAACTCTTATTGGGGGTAAATTCTCTGCATTTTCAAAATTCTTCTGTGTATTATTTGCCCTTTGTGTGCTGGGTATTTCATTATCTTCCCCAAGAACAAGATATCTGGAAGAAAGAGAAAAGCTTATACAAATCTTATACCAACAGCTTCAAAGCCCAATACCTGGAGTGCTCGACACACACTGGCCAGCGATGAGAGTTCTTTCTTCACTGCAGTTTTAATTTCTTCCCACTAAGTCTCGCTCATCTTTAATGTCTGCCTCTTCCAAGGATTTCTGCAGTGCTTACTGATTACACACACACACACACACACACACACACACACACACGCGCGTGCACACACACACACACACACCACCACCACCACCATCACCATTTAATTATCTATATGTGTACAATTTATTAATATAAATTTTTCAAGAGATTGTTTATGCCAGGTGTGGTGACTCAGGCCTATAATTCTAGCACTTGGGAGGTTGAGGCAGGAGGATTGCTATGAGTTCAAGGTCACCCTGGGTTACAGACTAAGATCCTGTCTCAAAGAAAAAAAAAGCAATAAATAAGTAAATAAATAAAAGAGCGCCGACCGCTCTTACAGAGGACCCGGGTTCGATCCCCTGCACCCACATGGCGGCCGAGAACTGTCTGAAACTCCAGTTCCAGGGGAATCCGAGACCCTCTTCTGACCTCCGCGGCATTGCACGACACGGGTGCACAGACTTGCTTGCAGACAGTACATTCATACACATACAGAAATAAATAAAATTTAAAAAAAATCTTCTAAATCTCAGATTCTTTTGTAATATTTTTCTTCCTTGATGTCTGCCATCTTCACTTTTTGAAGTTGAAAGAAACAAAAATAAGTGATATAAAAATAGGAGACTGCCTTATGGATGCCTATGTTTGAAAAAATATGTTGTTGATTTGGGGAGTCATAAAGAAAAAAGCTTTTTATACAGCTGTATTTAAGGAAGATCTGCTTGAGCAATTGCTATTTCTGTCTTAATGAAAATAACTTCAGGCCGGGAGTGGTGGCACATGTTTTTATTCCCAGCACTTGGGAGGCAGAGGCAGGCAGATCTCTTTGAGTTCAAGGTCATCCTGGTCTGTATATCAAGTTTTAGGCCAGCTGGGGTTACAGGGAGACCCTGTCTCACCAAGAAAAAAGAAAGAAACTTCAGAAAATAACACATTCATGTGATCAGAGAGGGCAGTGATGTGTATGATGGCCCAAGCTTCAGTCCTTGCTTGTCCCCTGTCACTGTAGGATTCAGACAAAAAAAGCAATCATTTCCAACTTCAGCTCCTTGAACAAGAAAACTGAGAGAACTTAGCACACAGGACTACTGTAATTATTAAAACAAGCACGGCAGGCACCACCTAAATGTTGTAAGTTAGAAACAAGCACACTGATGCTGGAAAATTGCAAGGAAGGTTTATTACAGCCGACAGGACTGTCCCCCGCTCTAGAATAGGAACAGCCATGTGACCTTGGGGTTTGGGGATATATATATATATATATATAGTCACTTTTACAAGGGCCATGTTTAACCAGTCTCAGACAAGCCTTCTACAGAGCATAAGTATTTGATTTAACATATCAAGCATTTTACAAAGAGCAGATGTATGGGGTTAGCTAGCTAATCTCACCACACCTTAAGACTTCCTGCTTAAGAACAGGGCCTGTTGCATTCCTGAATTCTGCATCCTAAGAGTTCCCCAAACCAGCCAGGTATGGTGGCCCACGCCTTTAATCCCTGCCCTCATTCAATCCTAGCACAGCAGAGGTCTATGCCAAGGTCAGACATGGAATGATTTCTGAATAAAATGGAGTTTATCTAGTCCACCTCATGGTCTGGCCCACCTCATTTCCCAGTCCTGTTTGGGACTACTCAAATCTTTGAGTACTACTTAGGGGACATGGGATGAAATTCATCATATTGACTCCTCAGAACCATTAGCTTTACTGAGTCGCTTCACTGGTAAACTTTTTTTTTTTTTTTTGGTCTTTTTTTTGAGACAGGGTCTCCCTGCAGGCCCAGCTATCCTGGAACTCTCTATGTAGAAGAGGCTGGCCTTGAACTCACAGAGATCTGCCTGCCTCTGTGACCCTGAGTGCTGGGATTAAAGGTGTGCACCACCACACTCCGCTCAGCATTTACTAGGCAAGGACCACAGGGGAGGATAACTAAAATGAAAAGAAGCTCTCCTGTCGCAGCCCATAACATGGTGGAGACCAGTAAACAGAGGCACAGCTGTGCTGGATTTTTTTTTTTTTTTAGCTCTGATAAATCTTGATCAATCTGTCCACTTAAATATTTAAAATCTTCTGAACAGAGATGTCACAAGTGAGGAATTAGAGATGGCTGAGAAACATCTTAAAAAGTGTTCAATGTTGCTAATAATTAAGTAAATGCAAATTAAAACCATTCTAAGATACCATCTCACTCCAATAAGACTGGCTAGGATGAAGAAAACAAATGATACCAAGTGCTGGAGAGGTTGTGGGGAAAGGGGAACAGTCATCCATTGCTGGCAGGAATGTAAACTCATACAACCACTATGGAAAGCTGTGTGGAGAACTCTTGGAAGACTCGGAATGAACTTGCCACCTGACCCAGCCATACCACTCCTGGGTATGTACCCACAAGACTCATCTTACTGCAGAGATACATGCACAGCCATGTTTATTGCAGCTCTCTTCACAATAGTAAAGAGCTGGAACCAACCCAAGTGCCCCTCAATTGATGAATGGATAGAGAGAATGTGGTACATATACACAATCGAGTTCTATGCAGTGGTAAAGAAAGATGACATCATGAGCTTTGCAGGAAAATGGCTGGAGCTAGAAGATATCATGTTGAGTGAAGTAACACAGTCCCAGAAAAACAAACGATGAATGGTATCCCTCATTTGTGGATGCTAGCAACAATTACCTAATTGTATGGCAAACTGAGCAATGTTAATGTGATCTGAAAACAACTCTGCTCTTATATTGTAGAATCCTTTAAAAAATAAATAAAAATTGGGCTGGAGCGATGGCCTAGCGGTTAAGAGCGCCGACCGCTCTTGCAGAGGACCCGGGTTCGATCCCCAGCACCCACATGGCGGCCGAGAGCCATCTGAAACTCCAATTCCAGGAGAACTCCAGTTCCAGGGGAGTCCGACGCCCTCTTCTGACCTCCGCGGCATTGCACGTCACGGGTGCACAGACTTGCATGCAAACAATACATTCATACACATACGGAAATAAATAAAAAAAAAAATAAAAAAAAAAATAAATAAATAAAAATTAAAAAAATATTAAAATTTTTTTTACCTCCTGTTATATAGGTGTTGTGGTTCCTAGCCTTGCAGATCCTGAAATCCTTTATACTTCTGAGATAAATGCAAGCCCGGAACATACAACATATAAGTGGTAAAACAGGTAACAGGTAAACACAAAGACCAGTGGAATGTGGCATCCTGATCTGGTTTACAGATAGACAACATTAAAAGTCATAGGAATGTGACTTTTGGGAGAAGTAAAGGCCACTGCCTGAAGTGACCACAAGAGGCAGAGAGGGAGGCAGCAGGCTGTTTTTACTACCTTAACATAGCAAGATGTTTTGGTAACTAGGTCTTGAAAGGCTTTTTCCGAATGCAAAACAGGCCAGATCAAACCCGATTAACAAAGTATAAAAGGAGGTTTATTAGGACGCACTCCAGGGCAGGTCCACCGGTCTCAGAGAGGGAGTCCAGGAGAGTTGCGCACTCAGGCTGGGGTTGAGGGTTTTTATAAGTTCTGGGGAGAGGAAGATGAGGTAATGGTGGTGAGACAAAGTGTGTCCTTCTAAGGGCAAAACTGGTGTAGTGGGAGGGGACAAAGTGGTGTTAGTCATGAAGCTGGAATGTAACCATATATGGTCTTGGGCTGCGCTCTCATTGTTGCTGGTGACATCCGGAAGGGAAGTTGCATCAGCTGCCTGAGATGAGGTAGGCTTTTGACCTGAAGAGAAGGGTGGTAGGCACCATCTTTAGATCTCCAAACCCAGGCCCTTCCTAACATCCCGATCTCTTTGGGTATATGGGCACCTACTCAACTCTTACTACTTCCTGCTGAAAGGGGTGACGTAGGGGAAGGGGAGTGGTCAGGAGCAGGCAGGCATGTAGGCAATGGAGAGTAAGATTATAGAAGCATCTGATTAAGAGCCACTCTGGAGACTCCCTGGATGTGTTCCTGCAAGAAGCTGAGATCAGAAGGAGTCTCCTGGTTGAGGTTAGAGAGGCTCCTCTTACTGTTGGATGGTCTTGGTTGGAGGAAAGGGTCTAAATGGGGGCTAGCCAGTTTCATCCGTCCAGGTATCCCAAGCAGGGACATGCCAGCAGTATGTCGAACCTGGCACAGCATTACCTTGTCAGGTGAAGACTGAGACAATTAACAGGACAAAGGGCGACTGGGCTGGGGTGTCAGAGTCTGGTACCTGTGGCACCAGGGGCAGCAGAGGAAAACAATGATCCAGGAAAAGAGGGAGATGAGGGTGAAGGTACAGAGGGTGAAGGCTGCCATACTCGACCATTCAGACTTGTCTTTGAGGGTCTCTGGAAAACCTGAGAGTAATGGGTCCTAGCTGTTTGATGGACCATCCATCCTGGGTTGGGTCTCTCTTGAGTCTGAACAAATGATACCAGTGTGGTCTGCCTAGAAGTTTAGCTGCTGACCGCATAGAAAGGATGACAATGTGGGGTCCAGTCCGCCTGGGATCAAGAGACTTAGGAGATAAAGTTTTAAGGAGAACATTGTCCCCTGGTGTGAGAGGGCATGTCAATGGTTGTGGACTCCACTGAGGTAGCAGCAGGGAGGGGAAGACAGGAAGACAGTGGGATCAAATTGTTTGGAGAGAAACACTACTGCCCAGTATGAGGGGTCAATGGGTTGGGCTAAGACCCCTGTGGCCACTCCCAACTTTCTATCTGTAAAGAGGTAGAAAGCACATGAGTCTGGGAGAGCCAAAGTGGGGGCAGCCAGGAAGGATCCTAAGGAGAGAGAAGTGGACGATGGGAGAGAGAGAGAAGTGGGATGGGAGAGAGGCCCCGTGGGAATCTCCTTAGCTGTCTGGTACAAGGGTTCAGCAGTACAGCAAAATTAAGGATCCAGTGATGGAAGAAGCCCACCAATCCTAGAAAAGAGAGGATGTGGTCTGCTGTCTCTGGAGGCTGTAGGTGTCATATGGTGTTGGCTTGATCTGACCTGAGAGTATTGAGAGCATATGTTAGGACCACAGTCAAAGGAGGAGAGATCTCAGGCCAAGGGTTGGCTGCAACTTGGTTTTTGGGTCATCCCATGTAAAAGCAAAAGGAAGTATGAAGGTACAGTAAAGAAGGGGACAGTGAAATAGGAGACTGAGGTTTAGGGGTTAGGGCAGAGGTCCTGAACTAGATGGTAGGTGCCAGAGGGCTTACGAACTGGAAGAATGGGGGTGTTGCAGGGTTAGTTAGTGGAGATAGGAGGCAGGTAATGGTAGGCTTGAGTCCATGGTGGTGGGTTTCAGAAATAGGAAACTGAGGCCTGGAAGGAAAAGAAGCGGGGTTACTGAGGGTATCGGGACAGGTGGGTGGTGAGAGGTGATTACTAGAGTGGGACTGTCCCAGACCTGAGGGTCAACAGGATTAGGAAGGGCAGCAGCTGGACAATCCAGGGTGGAGACCTGGGAGGCTATTAGGGATAAAAGAAGGTGAGAGTCCGGAGAGGGTAGGAAGAACAAAGATATGGTTGCCTGGAAGCGACTGAGGATGTCACGGCCCAAGAGGTAATCAGATTTTGAATGGCCAGGCTGCTGGCAGAGCTCTGACGCAGAGAGCACAGCATGGTGGATGGCTTGGGGTTTGGGCAGTTTCTAGCCCAGTGACCTCCTTTGCCACACTGAAAGCAGGCTCCTGGCAGAACAGAATGGACTTAGGCCAAGCCCCTTCAGATGAGGCTTGATGGAGCCCCACATGTCCCACTGTGGGAAGGCGTTTGCCTCAGGGCAGCTACCAGGGCTTGGGCATGGAGCTTAGGCTTTTGTTGTAGCAGAGCCTGTCCGGGGGACTCAGTTGCCTCCTCTTGGCCATTAAATACCTTAAAAGCCATTTTTCATCAAATCCTACACAGGAGTGTGGGAGATTGTCCTCAACTTTTTTTAATTTAATTTTTTCCTGATATCTGGAAAAGAGTGAGAGATAAAGTGAGAAGCCAAGACTGTGGCCACTGTTGGGGAGGCAGGGTCAAGGCAAACTTTAAGTATGGTTGTCCTTAATAAATTCTGAATTGCAGAAGGAAAAGAAAAAAAATGGGGAGGGGAGGTATTTTCACTTGCCTTCAGCAGACAGGAAATAGACTTAAATCAATCTCATGAAAATTGGTTTCATTTGGACTGTCCCATGTGATCCCCAGAAGCAAAACCTAATCTTACTGTGCAAAGGTCACACAGTACTGAGAATCTCCAGCTGTGGAATAAGTATCTAATAATTAATTTTGGTGATGGAAGTTTATAAAAGTTGTACAGAGCAGAGGCACGTACATGGAAATGCTTTCATTCAGATATTGTAGAGGTCATTTACAGCATGCAGTCCCAACCAGTTTCTTTGCATTCAAGGCTGAGATGGCCAACCTGGCCAATGCAGTTTCTCTATCATGCTGTTACCAAATATTTTATAAAACAGAATTACATACAGTTTCATCAAGGAAAAAGCTAAAGAATGGGGAGTGAGGAGACATTTAGTCCTACTGAGGCAGTACAAAACAAAGATAATTCTGCAATTGACAATATCAAAAGCATGAAGTTGAGTACAGGAGAATGGTATTCAGGAACCTAGAATGAGGGAGGAAGGCCGAAGTACGACATACAGTTTTGGGGTAACAGCCAGGGTAGCTGCACATACAGTAAAAATACATGAAAACAGTCAGTTTGGAAAAAACACCCTATATAATTTGAAGATCAAATTTACTCTTAAACAGATAATTTAAGGAACCTGGGTTCATTTTGGCCTTTGAATATAATAGGTTTTGTGCACAAGATAACCTAAACGTGGCCACCCCTTGACAGACTCATGACAGACTCATACGTGAAATAGTTAACACACATGAAATAGTTAACACACATGAAACAGTAAACACACAGGTTGGACAGACACATGCATGACTCAATCGCATAAATATACTGATCAGTTATCATAGTGAAACTACAAGGCGGGGGCAGCTTTAACCACAGGAGCCTGGCTCCCAGCAGCAAAAGCTTGCAAAAGGGTGAATTAATGTAAGTGGGATAGGTACAGAGAAAGCAGATCTGGCTCATGGCAGCCTTGCCTGTGTCTAATAGGTGTTGGGTTTACCTGCTAATTTAATGAAACAGAATAAAAACAAAACCAACAGTGTTTGTTAAGAGCCAATCATTTAAACAGTAATCCTGTGAAAACATTAACTATACCCATACAAAAGCAAAACTGGAAAAAATGATTTTAATTGGAAACAGATGAAAACACGGTAATAAAATTGTAAAACTCCAATAGTGGACATTTTGGGATTAATTGGTTAATCTGCCTAGTAAATGCATTCGTGCCATGTGCTTAGATAAAAATGGTGTCTGTGTATGCATGTCCTGTGATTATATAAGAATGGCTACCATGTCAATTTGAATCAGGCATGGAATGGCAGAGGGGAAATCAGAGATGGCGGTGGGGGGTATAAGAGACAACAGAGCAGTAGTGCAGGGGGCAGGAGGGGGGAGCCAGGGACTCAGTGGCTCAGTGAAGAAAAAAGACTCAGCCTCCATGGCTTCCTGTGAGTATCAGGAGGGGCAAGAGCCCTGGCCAGGAGAACCGGAGCTGCTGAGCAATGGCTACAAAGCTGGGGGTGGGAGCGGAGGTCCTAAAAACCTTATAAATAGTGTGGCTCTGAGGCCTTGCCCATGTGCTGGCAAAAATTTCTCAAGTCACAGAGTATGCGGAATTGAAAGTATCCTCTAGAGGCCACTTAGAATGATTGTCTAACAGGTACTGTGGCCATGCGACAGAACAGAAAAACTTGAGGTGTTTAGGGTGTAAGGACTGCGAGAGCCCCAATTTAGACAGATTTTGTAGCAAACAGCCAAGGGGCTGTTTGCTGACTGGGTTTAAACTCGGAGTTGCCCATCCCAAGCCTGTGGTGGGAGCCAAGGATCAGGGCAGAGCATCCCCAGCCATGATCAGAGGCCGGACGGGGGCCAGAAACTGGAACAGAGCGTCTCCTGTAACGATCTGAGGCTGGACAGAGGGTGCCTTTGGGGAAGGGATGTCTCCCGTTCCACAAAAGTTCCTGGAAACAGAGGGTTTGTCCTGGTGCATGTGACTTCAGAGGACAGAAACCTGGAGAGCCCAGAGGCCTGGAAAGGTAATGGCAAAAAGGATGGACTTACTGAGTTGAAAGCAGGTCACATCTGGGTTGAGGAGGAGCGGCCCTCAGTGGTCTGGGGGCTAAGCCCACCAAGTTGAGGGGCTCAACTCCTCCTGGGTTTCTGGCATCAAGATGAAAGGCTTTTTCCCTATGCAAAACCAGGCCAGATCAAACCAGATTAACAAAGTGTAAAAGGAGGTTTATTAGGACATGCTCTAGGGTGGGTCCACTGGTCTCAGACAGGAAGGCCAGGGGAGTCTTGCACTTGGGCTGGGGCTGAGGGTTTTTATAAGTTCTGGAGAGAGGAAGATGAGGTAATGGTGGTGAGACAAAGCATGTCCTTGTAAGGGCAATACTTGGTGCAGTGGGAGGGGATGAAGTGGTTCTTAAGTGTTAGTCATGAAGCTAGAATGTAACCATATATGGTCTTAGGCTGTGCCCTCGTTGTGGCTGGTGACATCAGGAAGGGAAGTTGCATCGGCTGCCTGAGATGAGGTAGACATTTGACCTGAAGAGAAGGGTGGTAGGCACCATCTTTAGATTTCCAAGTCCAGGCCCTGCCTAACAGGTCTATTTCGATATTTCTACTATATTCCTCTCCTTTCATTGAATCAGGACTGCAGGTCTTGTTAGGTGGGGTCAGCCAGGATCCCCAGGGTTTTTTTTGTACCCTCCCCAAAAGACCCCCTTTTCTTCTGGCCTTTATTTTTCCAAACGAGCTCCCTGGTGTTTCACCACGCGAGACTGACAGCAGCTTTGCATTTTCCTAACTGTGCTAGGTTGACTTGCCTGAGAACACCACGGACACCTCCCTTTCTGATGGATCTTACATTTCTAGTTTCTGGCAAAGATAAGCTTACTAGCAGATCCAAGAAATCTCCAGCTCTGCAGCTGAGAAAGAAACTGGTTCATTTGGGGGGGGGGGGTCTCAACCCTAAAATGCCTAGCCAATTTCTAGCTCCCTATTCTCATCACATGACCCTCTGAAGAGGTCACCCCAATTGCCAAGAGGGAATCTGACTTCTTCCATGCTGAAAATGGGCACAGGGTGTGGCAATTTGGGGTACCACAGTTCAGTGACTCTATCTAAAGGACCCCCAAAAGTGTAGCTTTAAAGAAAACAAATTCCTCAACTGGTGTCTGTGAAGGAGAAGTGAAGGCAAGAATAGACACATGTTCTAGGCAGAGAACCAGGAGAAGCAAGAACATGGTAAGTTTAAATATCCAACTTAAAAGTGCATTAGAGGGGCTAGAGAGATGGCCTAGCATTTAAGAGTGCCAACTGTTCTTGCAGAGGACCTGGGTTTGATCCCCAGCACCCACATGGTGGCTGAGAACCATCTTTAACTCCAGTTCCAGGGGAATCCGACACCTTCTTCTGACCTCTGTGGCATTGCACAACACAGGTGCACCAACCTACATGCAGACAGTACATTCATACACATAAAAAATAAATAAAATTAAAAAAAATAAAATTAAAAAGAGAGAGAAAAATTTAACAAAAGTCCATTAGAATTTCTTGATGAGGGGTTCCAAAGCATCCATTTATTGGGGTTCTCTTTCCTTTCATTTGGGCATGGTGTCTGGACTCAGGATCTACTTTCCAGGCATTCTGATAGTCACAGTGTGAGTTCCCTCTTAGGTAGCTTCTAGACAGAAAGAGGAAATTTTATTATTTGTCAACAATAGATCTCACATGACTTCAAGTCTAATGTCTGGAAGCACTATCTCTCAGGCTTTAAAGGAAATATACTGACTACTTATCTTTTGGCTATACTTTCCTTTTGGGTGTTTAAGTCAATACAGTTAGCCCAGATTAACCAAGCTTTTTTTTTTTTTTTTCAAGGTCAGTTGATCTTGTCCTCAAGGGTCACTCAGGTTTGGGGGGACAGCCCCTGGCTCCTTTTGGCCTTCCTTTACTAGTTCCATCTACCAAGGACAAAGCCAGATCTTGCTGAACTGGGCTTTCCTTTGAAGCATGAGGAGACTTTCCTCTGTGTTGACTTTCCTCTTTATAGACTAGACACTGGCTGAGCCCTTCTGACTGTGTCTCCATGTCTTCTCTGATAGAGAACCTCCATGACCTCTCTTGAGCAAAAAGACTGGTGGATCACCATTAAACAGAACATTTCAAGAGGCACCCCCATCTCTAGTCCCTTGGGCCTTAGTGGACCTCAAAGAGCAAGGAACAAAATTGGCCCTTAGATCCCTGGATGAATTGGCATGGCCATTAAGTATGGTCGTTAACCATACAGAAAGATTAAGTTCCATCAGCTTGATACTTCTAATTACTGTACCATATTAGATAAGGCTTGAGCAAAAGCCTAAGCATCCTTGCATAAACATTGACTGGAAGAGAGATTTAACACCATAGATTAAGCATGCAAAGTCCATGAAAGAGAATTGAACAATTTCAGGCCTATCTTAAATATAATCTCTTTACTACAATTGACTACAAACAGAAACAGTCTCTTTTCTTATACAGAGAAGCATTAAACACATCTTTCAGTAGTCACTGTAGAGGTAACCCACTACTTATCTATGTCATTTAATCTAAATCTGTAACAGAGAGTCCAGTACAAGCCAGGAGTATACTGAAAATTAACAATTCTGTGTATTCATAATCCTGTTTAGGCCATTAGTAAACTAGCTTAAGTGTTCATACTAATTTTGTTCTGGAAATATTTAGCCAATTTAATTTAATACAGGTAACTTATCCTTTTACTAAACTTTGAAGTGCCATGCGATGTATAAATAAGGCTTGAGCAAAAACTGAACATTCTTTTTTATTTTATTTTTTGTCTTTTCGAGACAGGGTCTCCCTGTAGCCCCAGCTGTCCTGGAATTCACAAAGATCCTCTGCCTCTGCCTCCCAAGTGCTAGGATTAAAGGCGTGCGCCACCATGCCCAGCTTGAACATTCTTAAATAAACCTTGACTAGATATACATTTTGCTTCTTGAACTACTTGACTGAACTATGACTTTAGAAAATTAAACTTCATGACATGGGTGCACTTATACAAATGCAGGCAATACACTCCTACACATAATATTTTTAAAAGACACTCTTAATACTTCAGGTCATTTTCTGCCCAGTTGTCTCAGAGGTGTGGAGGAGAAGCTCACTGTGAGTGACTGTACCCCCATATTCTGGTGTTTCGAGCATCTCATATATGGAGGAACAAATCCAAGTACCACCTCTACTGAGTTCAAAATGCTTCCATTTACTGGGCATGGTGGTGCCCATCCATCATCCCAGCAACATGAATGCTGAAGTAGGAGGATTGTGAGTTGGGGGCTGGCCTGGGCTACAAGGTGATAACTTGCCACAACAAAACAAAAAACAACTCCCAAATACCTTCTCTTTCATCTTTAACTTTTTCCTTCTTACATTTAAATGTTTTACTTTTTAATTTTATATTTATTTGTTGTACAATATTATGTTACAAATCAAATCTAGACCTGTGTCCCCCTCCTTACCCCCCCACCAGAGCAAAAAAAAAAAAGAAAGAAAATTAAACTTATTTATATAGTCTCATCCTTTACCTATCATAACAAATCTCCTCAGATTTTTATCACTTGCATAGACCATCTCACCATAAATCCTTATTAAAATATATCCATTTCCATGGCCTTCTAACATTTTTCCCACCTTCTCATAACATTAAATAAATTTTACATTTGTTGTGAGAATTTTCCTGAGGTTACTAAGCATTTACTATTTATTCCTATATATAGGAATAGAGCGCACATATAGGAAAGATTGCACAGTTACCTCAAATGTACTATTATAAACTATAAGCTGTGAAATGTCCTTGCAAGCCTGAGAGCAGGTTCTAGATGACCAATTCTCTTTAAATGTTCAGAGGTGTTTTACCTAAGCTTGGCAAAGATATGGACCTCAATAATCCTAGCAAACTGTTCACTCCAAAGAAGCACTGCTAGTGGTCAAATGTTTCCACATATAGAACATTTTCTAACGCAGAAATAAATTGCACCCTAGAACAAAAGTTATTATTCCTTAAAATGAACTAATAGTCTTAAAGACCAAGAACCATAGTGTAATTTAACAGTTTTAGCTTACATGACAACTTACTTATAAATCAACTTGATATCAAGTAAATCATTAGCATTAAACTTGAGCTTATATATTTAAACAATCCCATAAAATAAATAATGTGGTTAGACACAATGTCTTGACAAACTAGTTTCAAACCCCAAACCTTAACACCTTGATGAAAACTCTAATCAGAGTAAAATATGACTCTAAGTTTATAACAGTCAAAATAATAACGTTTAAACTTCACAGTTTATACAGAACTGAGGTCATCTAGCCGTGGGGCATATTTTCCTATTTTTAATTTAAGATTAATTGGACTCTTGGGTCAGTTATTTGTTTCTGATTCAGAAATTCTATAGAGGTAACGATCTTTACATTTTAAAACCATCTGAGTAGCAAACATGTTCGAATCCAGCTGCTGCTCATGAAGCAGCCTACCTCTCACAGCTACTGGCAGGCACCCTACTGGGTCATTACCTGTGAGTCCCCAGCCAGCAGGAATCCCAATTTCTCACCTGAGAAGTGAGTTTACATCAAAGAGGCACTACCACACAGATCTTGCTCCCCAACCCCCTCTCTTGCCTGGGAACCAGAGAGCTGCAGACTCTTGAGTTGAACCTCCTCTGCTCTCAAAAGAATAAAAGCCTCCTTCCCTTTGGGGTGAAGGGACTGGGAGGAGAATTCAGAGACTGCCACATTGTCTGTCTCTGGTGCTGAGGCCTGAGCTTATCTCAGACACTCCACCCCCCCCCCACCTATGGTATTAATAACTTCTCTAATAAACTTATTCTCCAGTAATCTTAGTGTCCTCTTTGACCCCTTTTATCTAAAAATCTAGTGTTTTCCAAAGGAGAGTGCCCAAACAACCCCTATAATGATGATACTTTATAAAAGTTATACTGTCTATCAATGATCTGCTAGATCCTTAATATTTTATAACTACATAACAGAATTCTTAAAAGCCAAGAGTACTCCATACACATACATACACAGATGTTATACATACATATTCACACATAAGATTTTTATTTTAGTGTTTGTACTGAGCAGAGCCATATACATTGCTACTAAACATAAAAGTTTTCACTTTAATAAAGCATTTTCAAGTATCTATGTCCAAATTTTGAACAACCCAAGGTTCCCATAGACCAGTTGGAGAAGCTTGTATGCACAGACATGTTGATCAATCAGGAGTCCAGACTATATTCCTGTAGTCTCATGATTCACCCCTATCTCTCCACAGCCCTTACAATCTACCACGCCTCCTCTTCCGCAGTTTGTTCCCTGGGCTTTGGGAAAGGGGCACAAGAGGGTGAGAAGAAAATAGTCTAATTTCTTTGGAGTTGTCATTTTGGACTCCAGTCTATTCAGGTTGTTTCCCTTCATGGATTGACAGCTTTCCCAGTTATACCCTTTTTAGTCATATTAACAAAGCACAAGCTATTGGATGTACAGGCATTTAAGCAGTACCACTTATTATGTCAAGCTAAGCTGTGAGCATAGACACAGATGCTTGGATGGCATGCTAATCCGCAAACTGTGGTTTCCCTATAAAGGGTGACAAGTTCTTACTGTGGCTCACAACATTGCCCAACCACCAGAGGACACAAGCTTGTGGCATCCGCTGTGAGTTATTCCTCCAAGGAGAGAGCCAATAGCCAAAAAGATTTGGGATATATATAGACACTTGGCTGCCACTGTTGCACAGTATCTCCAGGCTGTTGAGGTGTAGCTGATATTGACGGAGGAGTCTTGTTTGTCTCAGGGAGACCAATATTTTGCTGTATTGCTTTAGTGGCCTTTGGTAACGCTCTCTAGCCTTTGCAGAGGCCAGTTGTACACTAGCAAGTGACGTCTCATAACATTTTTCATGCTCACACCACTTGCAAAATGCACCGATTACCTGATTGTATGACATAATGAGTGACATCAGTGCTATCTGCAAACAACTGTGTCATTGTATTGTAGAATCCCTTAAAAAAATAAATAAATAAATAATTCTAAGATGTTAATTGCTCTATTTGTTATGTTGTCATTTGCATTCGTGGTGCAGGATCAATGGTGATGAAACTTGCCAGCGTTTTAGCACAAATCCAGTTTTTAGAAAGGTGGGGGAAGGAGTGGAAGGAATGTAAGAGAAATTAAAGTGGCTTCATCTCTAAATCCTTGGTGAAGCAATAACAATTGTTATTAAAGATCGTCTCTTGAAAAAAAAATAAATAAAGCATTTTCAGGAATGTAGTAAATATTCCTAACTGGGTTTCAACTTAACAAGAGAGGGAAAACAGAATTATACATCCCATTTATATTCAAAACTAACCATAACCAAAAGTTATAATATGATCAGAACAAGCTAGTGATTAAGGCTTTACTTACAAATAATTCCTTTAAAGGACAGAGTAAAGAATAGATGACAAGAAGTATTTAGTCTTAACAAGGCAGTAAGGTCAGTCCATTATTAAAGACCATTTAAAGATTGACAATAACAAAGCACAAAGTGAAGTACAAATAGTTTTCATGAGCCGGGCGTGGTGGCGCACCCCTTTAATCCTAGCACTTGGGAGGCAGAGGCAGGCGGATCTTTGTGAGTTCAAGGCCAGCCTGGTCTACAGAGTGAGTTCCAGGACAGCTGGGGCTACAGGGAGACCCTGTCTCAAAAAGACCCCCCAAAAAAATAGTTTTCATGAATTCAATTCACCCAGTTCTCTGCAATCAACCCTCTTACACAAACACAAGCACACAGCACACAGAAGGGATATGGAAGAGAAGCCACCATGTGGTCACTCCTATGAGCTCAGGAATTCCCTCCACCCAAGCCAGACCAAGATTCCTGAGTTTAATTAGTGATGAGAATTTTACTAATAGTTAACCAAAGGCAGTTTATTTGAGACAGGCTCTCCCTGTAGCAGCTGGCCTGGAACTTGGATCCCTGGATGAGTCCAGCAGACCAGTCTGGCTTTGGATTCTCACAGAGGTCCACATACCTCTGCCTCTTGAGTGCTAGGGCCAACAGTCTGCACCACCAAGCCAGTCTCAAAAAGCAGTTTAAAGCAAGACTTAAACATGAGAGTTGCTCTGGGGTAGCAGAATCTTCTGGGGAAAAAGTACACAACCCCCAACTGAACAGAGTAGGGCAACAAGAATGGGACTTAGGACAATGCCAGAAAGATGAGATAACAAAAGACCAGTCCCACAATTCCTACCCAGCCCAGAAGGTGAGTTAACATATCAAATTAAAGCTGCATCCAGCCAGAGCTCAGCTCTCTCAAACCTGTACTCAGGTACCCAGGGTTCCCAGAGCAACACAAATCAAACTGAACATCCAAAGTAAAATATTTCCAAAGCAAATAATCAAAAGAGACACCTCAAACCACCTTCTTGAAAGCAACCTCAAGCCAAAAGTCATCTAGAAAACAGACTCCTTAAACAACCAATTCAGATGCCAATTTATATGAACAATTACCACCCAAAAGTTGTGAAACATTTGATTGACTCAGAGATAATAAATTTAAACATGACTACGGTATCCAAATTTCAGCCCTCTGAATGCATTTTCTAAAATCCATATTTAAAGTTTGTATGTGCACATTTAGTCTGGCATGCCAAAACAAAACTAATAATCCTGTGCATATAAAGAATGGAAAGAAATGAAGTGGCCACTTTGCTTGACAGAAACATCATGAGAAAATGCACAAGAAAATTTAGACACAGGACAGACATAGCCACATGAATCTCAGACACAGGAAAATAATTACCATCAAAACAACAAGAGATAGTTATATCCTTTAAATCTGGAAAAAGGGGAGGCTCCTTTCTGCATTATCTCATAGCAAAGGAGTAGTTCTCCCTCCTCTTCTGATAATCATGAGTCTGGGTTTAGGGTTTGAGTATTCTTCATCTGCAATAGGAAGCAGAGTGTTAGATCTTGGAGGAGAAAGAACAGTAGGAAGGGAAGGCTTTTCCCTCCCAGCATTTCTGAAGCCAGGGGGGTGGATTTTCCAGAATATCAACCTAGGTGAAGAGAAATGGGAGCCAATGGGGTGGAAATTAAAGCAGACTCTGCAAACAGAATAAACAAGATTAATATCACAAGATCCTCCCACAGCCAGTCAAGTCCCAGGAAGGTTGGCCATGGGAGCTTGCAAGGAGCCTGGAGTCTAGGTGCCTTGACATGGAAGCCAAGCTTTGTGCTTCTCTTCCTGGGACCAGAAAAGTTGGTTAAAATTCAATCAAGGGGAGATAGTGGCTGGGATGACCAGGTCTGGCCCATGACGAAGGTCAGTCCAATGGCCACAAAGAAGACAAACATTACACAATAAGACAAAATGAACAGGTACCAAGTAAATCTAGAGTCCCAAATTCCAAGTGGTTCCCTAGCAGGGAACCCAAGAGGTTCTTAGGATGTCTGCTACAAAATCCAGCTAGGGGGAGTAGCTTGCACCCAGCTACCCTCCTAGGTACATGCCTGCTGGCCCCAAGCCAAAAGGAAGCAAGTAAATGTCAGCTGAACCATAAGGAAACAGCTAGGGCTGAGGAACTAACTTCTCTCAGCAACTGTCCCCTGGCAGTTCCAACCTCCAGTCAGTATGAATCTTGGTTGGACCTCCAAATGTTATGGGCCAGAAACAAGCACACTGATGCTGGAAAATTGTGAGGAAAGTTTACTATGGTTGACTGGACTGTCCCCCAGTCTAGAATAGGGACAGCAATGTGACCTTGAGGTTTGGGGATATCTATCTATCTATCTATCTATCTATCTATCTATCTATCTATCTATCTATCTAGTTGATTTTACAAGGGTGATGTTTCACCAGTCTTATGCAAGCCTCTTATACAAGAGCATTAAGTATTTTATTATCATAGCAAGCATTTTACAAAGAGCAGATGTATGGGGTTAGTTAGCTAATCTCAGCACACCTTAAGACATCCTGCTTGAAAATAGGTCCTGATGCGTTCCTGAATTTTGCATCCTAAGAGTTCCCCAAACCAGGTGGGTGTGGTGGTCCATGCTTTTAATCCTGGCCCTCCTTCAATCCCAGCACAGCAGAGGTCTGTGCCAAGGTCATACATGGAATGATTTCTGAACAAAATGGAGTTTTTCTAGTCCACCTCATGGTCTGGTCCACTTCAAATGTCTCACGGTATGTTTGCATGGAAACTCTGCATTGTCCATTTCTTCACTGGAAAGACAAGAGCAGAGTTACACATTCAGAATGAAGATCTACATGGGTATGATGATATACTTTGCAGCCCTGGCACTGGGGAGGCTGAGTCAGGAAAGGTGGGAATGACTTTTTTTTTATTTCTGTATGTGTATGAATGTACTGTCTGCAAGCAAGTTTGTGTACCTGTGTCGTGCAATGCCGCGGAGGTCAGAAGAGGGTGTCAGATTCCCCTGGAACTGGAGTTCTCCTGGAACTGGAGTTTCAGATGGTTCTCGGCCGCCATGTGGGTGCTGGGGATCGAACCCAGGTCCTCTGTAAGAGTGGTCGGCACTCTTAACCGCTAGGCCATCTCTCCAGCCTGGGAATGACTTTTATAAAATGGACAGAATCTGAACCAATGAATCTTAATTAAGCCCAGCAAAACCATGCACTCTTGTGTCTTGTGACCTGGGTACCTAATCTCATTTCCTTGGCAACCTTGGTACTCTACCCCCCAAAATAATGAATACATGTGGGTATGCTTGAAAATGAACATATCAAAGCCCCCGAAGGTGGTGCATCCATCTCCATTGGGAAAGCACATAATCTTGGGTGAGTAAACTATTCTAGAACTGGGGATGAAAAGGTGGGATGGTCTGTTAAGATAAGGGGCAACCAAGCTGATCATTTATAATCTCCAGGTGAGCATGGCTCTACTGCCACAAAAACAACTCCCCTCCATGCCATTTCTCCTCCCCTCCTCTAGTGAGCACTGAGAGACAAGGAATCCCTTGCTGGAGTCATCTGGGAAGTATTTCATTTAAACCTCTCCCCAGAGAGCACTGTGATGTCTTAGCACATGGTATGAGTCAGATCAACTTTTCTACAAGATCTCTCTCTTTGCAATGATAACATCCATGTTCAATTTGTTGCCTTATTTAACACAATCATCTGCTTTCAGCCTAAAATAAATGAAAGGAAACATTTCCAGTGGGGAGGGGTTAAAAAGTCAGTTGGCTAAGTCCATTTTGTCTCCCCCAATCCCAAGTTATATGTCAATGTGCCCATTAATGTTGGATTATTTACAGGAAAGCTGCCAGTGTCCAGCATGCAAGACATTCAGAATATTGTCCTAACTCTGAGTCCACATTAGCTAGAATCTCCATGATTCAGTTTTTCGCAAGTGTGCTATTTGAGGAAATGCTCACAGATCAGCAACTGTGCACTTTTGCTGCCAGCACAATGGCTGCTGATGCACTCGATTCCATGGTGCAAGCAGTTTTCCCAGTGAAAACAATGCCCACAGCAGTGTGGAATTGAACAGTTGGCAGGGAGTTTTAGAGATAACTTAATCTACCCTTTTGTTTGGGGCATAATCCTGCTTTAAACTATTTCAGATAAATTTAAAAAATGCTGTTTGAATGGGTCTTTATCAGTACTAGTCTTCAAAAATAGTCCAACCCTCCAAACGAAGGAAGAATCCTTTTTGCAGAAAACTGACAATTTAATACCCACCTCCATCTTCTTAAACCTATCTAGGAAAGGGCCAATTTGGAGGGCTTGACCATTTTTTCCCTACATGTCTCAAGGACTAAATATGGGTCTGGCTTAGTTTGCCAGTGGTTGGCTTGGAGAAGTAGATTAGCTTGTAGTTCTATTTTTGTTGCAGTGGGGCTTGCACATGCTGGGCAAGTACTCTACCACTGAGCCATATCCCCAGCCTGGTTTGTGGTTCTCTGCCATAAAATATAATCAGTGTGTATTGGGGTGGGCAAGGCTTCTGGGAAGATTTCCTTTCTCCTGATAAAAGATTTACAGGAAAAGTAGTTCCTATTTTTACTTGTGCATATTTAGAACTGTGACAGCTCCTCTGTGTGCAGTTCATCATGTAAGGCTGACAGAGCAGAGGTTAGGAAAGGGTGTGGGTGTTTGATATCAGTAAGCTATGGAATCTGCCCATCCGAAGTTACCTCATCACAGATTCTTGTTATATGAGGTAGTAGTAATGTTTTCTTATTTTTAATAGATTGATGACTAAATTGGTAGCTTTTTTGTCCAGATTTTTATTACAGACTAACACTGAAGTCTCTGCAGCCAGTTAAAGCTAGCCTAGCTAATGGAGTAACATCTCATATGCAAGCATTTAGAGAAAATAACAGTAGAATCTGCTTTGGAATGACTAAGATTGACACATTTTATTCTAGATAGGATTCCAAAATTACTTGTTTAGTGAAAATGGCAGACATCTTCAATGAACATCTGATAAAATTGCTTATACTGTTTTGGTCAATAAGATGAAAAAATATTTAGGAGACAATGCAGTGATAGACACAAGACACTGGGGGAAGACAGGATTGGTTGACAGGCCACGGTGTTTAATGTGAGATTAAAAAAAGAAATTCTGGGGGCTGGGGAGATAGCACAGCAGTTAAGAGCACTGACTGCTCTTCCAGAGGACCTAGGTTTGGTTCCCAGCACCCACACGGTAGCTAATAACCATCTGTAACTCCAGTTCCAGGGGATCTGATGCCCTTTTCTAGCTTCCACAGGCATTGCACACATGGGTGCACTTACATGTAGACAAAACACTCACACACATTTTTAAAAATTATAAAGGAATTCTGTCATTTTATTCAAGATTTATTTTATATGAGAGAGAGAGAGAGAGAAAGAGAGAGAGAGAGAGAGAGAGAGAGAGAGAGAGAGAGAGAGAGAGAGAGAGAATGTACATGTGAGTGCAGTGCCCATGCAGGCCAGAGGCATGGGATTCCCCTGGAGTTAAAGTTCCAGGTGATTGTGAGCTGCCCAAGGTAAGTCTGAGAAGCAAACTCAAGTCCTCTGCAAGAGCAGTACACACTCTAAACCACTGAGCCATTTCTCTAGCACATCTGTTGTGTGTAACAACATGGGTTAAATTGGAGAATGTAATGCTAAGGAAGATAAACGGCACACAAAGACAACTGCTGTATGTCGTCACATACGTGCAGAAGCTAACACAATCAGTCTCATAAAAACAGGGAGTGATGATCGCAAGAGGCCAAGAGGTGACGGTAACAAGGAAGCAATGGTCAAAGACAGATATGCAGAAAAACTCTCGTTCTTTGTTTTTAAATGTCTATTGCATGGCATATTTTAAACTTAAAAATTGCTAGGAGAAAGCTGGCGTGCCTGTTGTGATGGATAATCATGGTTGTCAATGTGCTTGTACTGAGAATCAACTAAGAGATAAACTCATGGGTGGGTCTGTGAGGTTATTTCCTGGAGGGATTAACATGGAAGACCCTCTCTGAAGATAGGGAGCACCGCCTAGTGGTGGCCAAGATAGAAAAACTTCTGAGGGAAAATCTGTACCTTTGCTCACTGCTGCTGCTGTCCTTCACTGATACCAGAATCCAGCTTTTCAGCCTTCTAGTGTGGACCGAAGACCAGGGATTCCTGGGAATTTGCCAGGCTTGAAGCAGTCAGCCTCATGGATATGCAGCTACCAATTCTCAGCCTCTCCATCATACAGATGGCCATTGTTGGACTACCCAGCCAATTGGTCAAGGCCAATCTAATAAATCCCCTTTGGATAAATTCATTCTATCAGTTCTTTTACAGAACCATGACCAGTACACCTGTAATCCCAGCACTTGGATGATAAAAGCAGGAAGATCCAAAGTTCAAAGCCAGCCTTAACTACATAGCACATTTGAGACCACGATGAAATCCTGTACCACCCCCAAAAATTACTAGGTGAGCAGATTTTAAATGTTTTTACTACTAAAACGTAAGTATTTGAGGTAATAGATATGACAGTTAGTTTCATTGTTCCACATCATATTCATAAATTATGACAATTTGTGTTACATATATGTATACAGCTTATTTTATTTTATTATTATTTTTTATGTGTATATGAATGTATTGTGTGCATGTAGGTAGGTGCACCCATGTCATGCAATTCTGCGGATGTCAGAAGAGGGAGTTGGATTCCCCTGGAACTGGAGTTAAAGATGGTTCTTAGCCACCTTGTGGGTGCTGGGAATCGAACCTAGGTCCTCTGTAAGAGCAGTTGATGCTCTTAACCACTGAGCTATCTCTCCAGCCCCAACAGTTTATTTTTAAAACGATGAAATGATAGATAGCCATAGATAGTGAATCACAGAGCAAATAGAATGAAGGAGACTCACAATGTCTAATAAGAGTGGTGGGATATACCAAAAAAAGGATAGTGTAACTGGAATCCAATAACCAGAACCACAGCAAGCCAAGGCTAGCAATGCAGAAAAAGAGAAAAATCAGTTACAAACATGTAATGTTTGTATTGTAACCTAGATAGAGCATAGTCCTTGTATAGGGTTATATGCTAAATAGATGAAAAAGCTTCAGACTTAAACGGCTTTTTTTTTTAACTTACTTTTATTTTATGTATATGAGTGTTTTGCCTGTGTGTGTCATGCAGTGCCCAAGGAGACCAGAAAAAGGCATCAAATCCCCTTGAACTGGAGTTACTGATGGTTGTTAGCCATCATGTGAGAGCTGGGACCTGAACCTGTGTCCTGTGTAAGAGCAGCCAGTACTCTTAATCTGCTGAGCCATCTCTCTACTCCTTGAATGGCTTTTCTCCAGTCACAAGATAAGAAAGGATTAAAAAAATAGTTCTTGGAACGAGTCATTTAAGGAAGGGCGGAAGGGCAAGAACTCGGTTGTTAGCCCTTGCATGAAGGCCAGTATTGCCTTGAAAGATCATGACCCACAGCTGAGTTTTAGAGATTTGTCTGGAAACTTTCAAATTCCTAGAATTGTTTCTTCATACATAGGAAGGCCAAACCCATACACAGAGATTAGGTGAGCTCAGCTATAGGAGGGATATGAAGAGAATCAGGGAGTGTCTTCCCCAATACCATGGCTTATCAGTGAGGCTGTATCTGTGTGGTGAAAAATTTCTCAATTATTTGTGTGAGAGGTTTCTCTTTGATCCCAACTTATTCAAATATTTTCATTATGAACTTGAGAAAAGAAAGACATGATAACCAAGTTTACAAATGACACAAAGTCAGGGAAAACTGCTGATGTGTTGGGATTAATATAATAGAAAAGTAGTTAAGCCTGCATGTGGTTATCAATTCCTTGTATAGCTTTAAAAAATGTCTTGCCAATCCACAATACTCTATACTGGGACCATATACAGGGACTGGTCTGCTATGAAAACTTCATAGGAATTCCCATGCATGACAAGAGAGTAATCGAAGGACAAAAGCCTTGGGCCTTAGGTACTTATTTGGGAAGGTACCCTGCTGGAAAAGGTGAAAAGGGTTGTGGTTCTCTGCTTTCTCCGCCTCTAGGTAAGAAAGCCAGCATCAGTTCCCATAGACCGCTGTAGGCTTTATTCTCATCTTCATCTCCCTCCTGTCTCCTCCCCCCCCCTTTCCCTCTCCCTTTCCTTTCCTTTCCCCTCCTTCTCTCTCCTAATCTCCCTTCCTCCCTTCCTCCTTCTGTCAGTCTGTTTGCATGTTACTGGGGCTTGAATGTAGGGTTTTATAGTTAACATAAACAAGACCAGGACCACTGAGCCAGACCCTCCAGCCCCCCTTTTGCTTTTTATTGTGGGACAAGAAGATCTCCCTAAGTTTCCCTGCTGGCCTCAAACTCACTCTGTGGCCCAGATAAGACTTGAATTTGGATCCTTTCCTCGGCCTCAGCTGGGATGACAGGCCTATGCCACCAGGCTATAGCTGAGGTCCCAGGACCTGCTTTGGGGCTCCCTATTTTGCTCACTTTGTTTTCTGTTCTGGTGCTGTCACCAGCTGCCAAAGCAAATGGGCAGTGTTCCCCCTCAGATTCATTTCATGCCTGTCAAAGACGAAGTATAAAAAATTTGGTTCCAAGCCAGGTGTGATGGCGCACACCTTTAATCCTAGCACTCAGGAGGCAGAGGTAAGCGGATCTTTGTGAGTTCAAGGCCAGCCTGGTCTCCAGAGTGAGTTCCAGGACAGCTGGGGCTACAGGGAGACCCTGTCTCAAAAACACCAAAAAACAAAACAAAAAAAAATTAGCTCAAAGTAGTTTTATTTGTAGTTCTAAGAATCAAGAAACACCACATTCTACAAAATAAAATGTGTTCTGATGAGCTGAAGGAGGAGAGCAGCCTGACTGAAGGGAAGAGGCTGGGGAGGCAGAAGCAGACCAAATGTAAATTATACTTTCCTCTTAAAGGTCAAAGCAGAGACTTCCTCGTCTGCTAAGAGTTGCCTCCTTAGCTGGCTGGCTATTGTCTCTCCTCTCCACCTTTCTTAGAAGGTCAGGTAAACTGCTCAGTTCTGGCCTAGTGGTATGCGACTTCAGCAGGGACAGCTCTATTTTGCTTTTGTCTGTTGAGCCTGGAGCGGCTTGTTCAGACAAGGGCTCCCATGAAGTTGAGCATGCCTTGCTATGTGACAAGAGAACTTTCTTCCCCCTACTTTGCTCCTTTTTCCTAAAGTTTATTTTTTGTTTTATGTAAATGCAGCAAATATCCTTCACTCCCATTTTGCTGAGAATTATGGGAATTATTCTCAAATCACAGATTAGGGAATTGAAGAGATGGCTCAGGAGCTAAGAGCTTGAACTGCTCTTCCAGAGGGGCTGAATTCAGTTTCCAGCACTAATGTAGGGCAGCTTACAAGTGCCTGTAATTCCAGCCTAAACAGACTCATACATATACACATAATAAATGAACCAAAATCTTAAAATCACAGATAATTTTGGAGACAAATAGAATCTTTATAGCAGTCAGGTCTTTCCTCACTAACAGGTTTATACCTCTGTTTAGTCTTCATTCAGAACCATGCCATTCAAAAAGACATTCACAGACCAGCTGCCCCGCTTCAGAGGTATTTTGTTTGGGGTTTTGGTTTGTCTATTATATATAAATATATATGTATATATATTATATGTATGAGTGTATTTATTGCCTGCATGTATGTAGGTGTACCCATGTCATACAATGCAAATGGAGGCCAGAGGAGGGCATCTAATTCACCTGGAACTGGAGTTATAGATGGTTGTCAGCCACCATGTGGGTGCTTGGAACCAAACTTGGGTCCTTTGTAAGAGCAGCCAGTGCTTATAATCACTGAGCCATTTCTCTAGCCCCTGTTTTTGTGTGTTTTGAGGCAGTGTTTTGACACAGGCTGGTCTCGCACTTGCAGCAATCCTTCTGCATCTGCCTCTCAATAGCTGGGATTCTAGGCATGAGTCACCATGCCTAAGCTGAGAAGTTTTGAAATGTCCACCCTTGAGCTCTCTTCTGCTCTGGAACTACTGAATTAGAATTTATTTTTAAACATTTTTATTTATTTTTGGACGTGTATGAATGTACTGTCTGCATGTAGGTTGGTGCACCCGTGTCATGCAATGCCGCAGAGGTCAGAGAAGGGCGTTGGATTCCCCTGGAACTGGAGTTAAAGACAGTTCTCAGCCACCATGTGGGTGCTGGGGATCGAACCCGGGTCCTCTGCAAGAGCAGTTGGCGCTCTTCTCTCCAGCCCAGAATTTATTTTTAAAAGTCGGCCATGGGGGCTGGAGAGATGGCCTAGCAGTTAGGAGTGCCGACTGCTCTTGCAGAGGACCGGGGTTCGATTCCTAAATGGGGAAACAACAGATGCATTCCCTTTAAAGGTAGGAACTCAGCAAGGCTGCCCCCGTCACCACTCCTCTTCAATATAGTACAAGAATTTGCTTTTAAAATAACATCACTCGACACGGGTGCACAGACCTACATGCAGACAGTACATTCATACACATACAAAAATAAATAAAATTAAAATAAAATAAAATAAAATAACATCACTAAATGATTTGTATGTGCATTGAAGTTGGTAAAATACTATTTTTGTAGAATTTTTTTTTTCTGATGTTTGTTCATTTATGACAGGGTCTTGCTTTGAATTTACTATGCAACCCTTGCTGGCCTGGTACTCACTAGGCAGTCCAGGCTGGCCTTGAATTTGTAACCCTCCCTCTGACCCCCACTAAGGAAGTATCATGGCTCTCGCTGATATTCTGATACTTATATGTCCTTCTTTTTCTTCATTTGTTTTCTTGATAAAGACTTCCAATATCATATGGAAACTCAGGGTGATGTGAAAGGCAACTTAGTCTTATGTTCAACCTTAAAGAAAGTGCTTCTGATATGACTCAAAGAGTATTTAGGGGTCAGCAGTAAGACTGGGTGGGCTTAGTGAGTTTAATAAGCCTTGCAGTCTCCAGTCTCTCTCTCTCTCTCTTGACTTCCTGTAATCATTGGGAGATGTGAACTTCAGCTTTCTGCTCCAGCCCCGGCCACCATGCCTCCCGCCACAATGGACTCTAATTCCCTGGAACCATCAATCGTAAGCTTAAATAAACTCTTCCTTTTATAAGTTCCCTTGGTCATGATGGTTTTATCACAGCAACAGAAAAGTAACTAATACACTTACCAAGTAAATTCACTTACAACCCTGATCATTTGAGTTTGATCCGAGGCCACACATGAGGGAAGGTGAGAACCAACTCCTGAAAGTTGTTGTCCATACACATGCCTTGGCACAAGTGTGCACAAATGTGTGTCTACACACCAAATATATAAAACGTAATATAACACAATTCATTCTCATTCTCTGGTACTTTAATTAGAACATAGCAAACTGACAGAACTCTTTGAGAGATAAATTGCTCTCAGTAACTTTGATAACTGCTTGGAATAAAAGAATGAACTTTGTTGTTGTCTTTTTTCCATAGTTGTCTGAGATCACTTTGAAACTCATCCTTAGAGGTGAATGCATCTGCCCTTCCTCACACGCAGCTACTTCCAGGGTCTGGTGTGGCCAGGCTCTGCCTGTGCTCCTTGTATCTGAGGCGATTCTCTTAACTTCAGTCATCATCTCTGTGTTTGTGTGGGGAAGAAGACCAAGGCACAACCATTTGGTTTATCTCTCTTAGCTTGTCCTTTCTCTACAGCTCAAAATTCTGATGGGTAAGGCCTGATGTGGTTCTACTATACATCCAGTGGGCCAAAACTGACACTCCAAAAGGCGTACAACTGCTGATGCACAATGTGCCTGGCCAGGGTCCCATGTTCTCTTAAGGCAAAACAGTTGAGTATGCGTAGATTCTTCTCTGTTGACTGATAATGACAGTATTACTTCTCAGTTCCCAGTGTGCATGCCCGCTTTACAGATTGTTTCTTAACCTTGCAAGAAGTCACTGTAAGCTTCCTACAGAAAAGTGAAAAAAAAAGAAAACCATGAAATTTTCATGGGAGGAAGGTTTATTTCAGATCCCAGTTCAGGGGATATAGCCCACCACAGGGCAGGGAGACATGGCTGGAGGAAAGGCTGCAGGAACTTGCTCAAATCCGGGTGGATCAGGAAGCAGAGAGAGAGGTGCTCAGCTGGCTTTCTCCTTTTTGCTTTTTTATTCAGTCTCAGACTCCAGCCCAGTGCATGGTTCCACCCACATTCAGGAGGTGGGGGGGGGGTGTCCTTCCATCCTTAGTTAAATTTCTCTGAAAATATCATCAATGAGATCCCCAGAGGTATGCCTCCTAGGTGATTCCAAACAAATCAAGTTGATAATGAAGATTAATCATCACACATGATCGGAGTAGGGTTTCTATAAACAGGGAGTTAAAGCTCCTGATGTTGGGTTAGGACAGAAAAGGGCTGGGAGCACCGCGTTGCTGTTGGCTTTCCTGAAGGTCCAGTGTTTGAGGTGAGTCGTGGAACTGCACAGAAGAGCAGCTTGCCAGGGTTTTCTTGGCTCTGACGCAGCAGCATCTACGAAGGAAAGAGTTGAGTAATACAGGTCACATCAGACCCTCGGTCACTTTGAGAAATAGTACAAAACACTCACAGTCATCTGCAGATTACTTTGCTACACACTTCTCAGATATCTGATTATTGGATACATCCTATGCTGTGACAATATTCATTCACTTGTTCAGTCTTACATAATTCATTTTTTCAGTTTTAATTGATAGTACCATAAAGTCTATTGGGAGTTCTAATGATGAATGTTTTTTAGTCTTCTCCTTTATTAGGAAGTATGTGATGACTAAATATCTTTGGGGGTTAAACAATAGCTAATGAGAAGGCTGGGGATATAGCTCAGTTAGTAGAGCGCTTGCTTAGTATGCACAAAGTCCTGGGTTTGATCCCCAGTGCAGCATAAATTAGGCGTAGTGCCACATGCCTGTGACCCTAGCACTTGGGAGGTAGTAGCAGGAGTATCAGAAGTTCAAGGTCATCCTGCCTGCACAGGGAGTTGTAGGCCAGTCTGGATTACTTGAAAGCTGTTGCATACACTCATACAAAAAAAAAAAGAAAAAAAGCTTAGCTAAAAAGAAAGTCATGCTATTTTCATTTAACAGGTACAGTGGGTTTTTTTCTTTTTTTTTTTGGTCTTTTTGAGACAGGGTCTCCCTTTAATCCTAGCAGGCTGGCTTTGAACTCACAGAGATCCACCTGCCCCTGCCTCCTGAGTGCTGGGATTAAAAGCATGTGCCACCACGCCCGACTCAGGTAAGTGTTTTTATAGAAGTAGACAAATAGTGTGGCAAAGTGATTCAAATTTCATGTCTGCCATGTTGTGATGGAAGGGATAAAATGATAGTGATGTAATGATTTTACATCAAATCCTCACCTTGGATTTTTAGGTATTAAACACTTTTATAGATTTTAAATGAGGCAACACACACACAGGAAGAGAGAGATTGCATGTATTTATATTTTGGACAAATAATAAGTACTCAAGCACTTGCTTTCAATTATATTTTAACAAATCGAATTGTGCTTTAATCAAATCCACTTGGTGTCTCAAAGATGTGAAGTAATTGAAACCATTGAACAAGGACATCCTACTATTTATAATATAATGGCTTATATTTGTAATTAAATTCAGAACATGTGGCTATTTTAGTTCATCTCTGAAGAGTTTCCCTACCCTGGATCCATATCAAAAACATTGCTAGAAATCACTACTGCTACAAATAGAAGAAACCCCAGCAACATACAAATCTTATCTTTATTTTGACCTAGGCTTATTCATTTACTTACTGTAAAATTAAAACCATGGGAACTGGAGACATGACTCAGTGGTTAAGAGTGCTTGCAGCTGGGCATGGTGGCGCACGCCTTTAATCCTAGCACTTGGGAGGTAGAGGCAGGCGGATCTTTGTGAGTTCAAGGCCAGCCTGGTCTACAGAGTGAGTTCCAGGACAGCCAGAGCTACAGGGAGACCCTGTCTTGAAAAGATAAAAAAAAAAAAAAGATGCTTGCTTCTCAATCATGAGGAGCAAAGTACAGGTTCTTGTACCCTTGTTGAGTGCTCACAACTGCCTGTAACTCTAGCTCCACATGACCACTGGTACTCACATGTACACACACACACACACACACACACAGACACACACACACACACACATGTCTTTAAAAAATGAAAATAGGACTGGAGAGATAGGTCAGAAGCTAGGACCACTGACTGTTCTTACAGAGGACTGGGGTTTGGTTCCCAGCACCCAGATGGTGGCAAATAGTCTTCTGTGACTCCAGTTCCAGGGCACTATTCCCTCTTCTGACCTCCGTGGGCAATGCATGACATTTCCATACATGCAGGCAGTATACTCATACACATATAAATAATAAATATAGCCGGGCATGGTGGTGCATGCCTTTAATCCTAGCACTTGGGAGGCAGAGCCAGGCCCATCTCTGTGAGTTCAAGGCTAGCCTGATCTACATAGTGAGTTTTTGAGACTAAAAGGAGACCCTGTCTCGAAAAGACCAAAAAATATATTTTTTAAAGTAAAAAAAATCATAAAATTTTAAAAATAATAATAAAATTAAATTGAAACCACATATGGATTGGTAAGATGACTCAACAGGTAAAAGTGTTTGCCATGTAAGCCTGTTGACCTGTGTTTGATTCCCAGAACCTACAGTGGAATAAAAGAACCAATTTATAAAAGTTGTCCTCTGACCACCACACATTTGCTGTGAAGCATGCACCTGTACACACACAGACACACACACAGACACACACACACACACAAATAAATAAGATAAGAAGTTGGAAACCAATATAATTTTTTAGTTAGGATTTACCCCCAATTCTCGCACCCCTGCTTTGGAGAGATGGTAATAGCATTTTATGAACTCAAGTACGAAGACCTTTAAGAAAGCGCTGGTCCTTTTCCTATGCTTTGGAGTGTCCAATATTATAAAAACAAGATTTACAACCAAATTAAGTTGTTAATTGCTGCTAGTGGCTAAAACGTTAACAC
This sequence comes from Rhizomys pruinosus, assembly GCA_009823505.1. Lineage (NCBI taxonomy): Eukaryota > Metazoa > Chordata > Mammalia > Rodentia > Spalacidae > Rhizomys > Rhizomys pruinosus. The sequence continues at coordinate 869,086 of VZQC01002834.1, forward strand.
TGTTTCTGTTGAGCTTCTGCAGCCCTGAAAAATACAGCAAACAGAGCATGTACAGTGTAGAAGCGATTCATTCTATGCCATCATCTTAGGGCCACACTATCAGTGGTTGTATGCAGCTACTGAACACTGGAAATGTCATGTTGAGACTGAAAAGCCTTTTCAGTGTGCGGGAGCCTGCAGGTTAAATTGACAAAACACTTTAATAGCATGGAGGCACACCATTTTATTAATATTTACCTGCATAGGAGTTCATAAAAAAGAAATGAATTCAAGGAGGCAGTTAGATGGGAGGCTTATGTGCTATTTTAGCAAAGAAAGGAGAATTTTTGGCTTCAAGGGATGTTAACTGGTGGAGAAGTTCCTAAGAAATGTAGGGGAGTGATCAGATATAAGGCCCGTTTTAGTAAGGTCTGTTCCTTTAAAACTGTCTCAGAGTTGACTCCATATCTCCTATGATAAGACACATTCTTCTCTTCTTGGTATGGAGAGGGGTGATGGAAAAGGACCTCCACAGGGGGAACTTAGCTTCTATTTGTAGATAGTTAAAGGGAGGGCAGAGAACTCTGCTTACACCTGTTGCTTCTCAGTTGCCTTCGTCTCTGGTACCCTCATGCCAAAGTAGCATATTTGGGGGTGGTGTGGCTTGGTTCCTTCCAGTAGCAAGTGAAATTAAGTTGTGCTATCAGCATAAAATAGGCACATAATTATAAATACATCATATGAAGGAAAAAGTATACAGAAAAAAACAATGATTTATTTTTTATTATTTTTATTTTGTGTTTATGGCTTGCATGTGTGTAACTTCAATGCCTGCAGAGGTCAGAAGAGGGCATCAGATCCCCTGGAACTAAAATTAAGGAAAGTTTTTAGCTGCCATATGGGTGCTTGGAATTAAACTCAGATCCTCTGCAAGAACAGTCAGTGCTTGTGGTGGATTGAATGAGAATGTCCCCCATAGACTTCAAGTATTCAGACATTTTGTCCCCAGTTGGTGGCGCTGTTTGGGGATATCTTAGAAGGTGTGGCCATGCTGGAGGAAGTACGTCACTGGGGGCAGGCTTAGAGACTTCAACAAGCCTTGCAGGTCTCCAGTTGTGCTCTTTCTCTGCTTCCTGTGCTCATTGGAAGATGTGAGCCTCGGCTTTCTGCTCCAGCCCCTGCCACCAAGCCTCCTGCCACAGTGGACTCTAGTTCCCTGGAACCATCAATCGTAAGCTCAAATACACTCTTCCTTTTATAAGTTCCCTTGGTCATGGTGGTTTTACCACAGCAACATAAAAGTGACTAATACAGTTTTTGGTACCAGAGAGTGGGCTATTGGCTGTGAAGAACCTGACCATGTGGCTGTTTGGAGAAATGTGGAAGACTTTGGAACTTTGGGCTAGAAAAGCTGTTGATTGCTGTAAGGAGAGCTTATTGGGCCACTCTAGTACAAGCCTAGAAGAAAGCAGTGCTGAGAAAAATGTATTTCCAGAGGAAAATAAGGACTTAAGCAGCAACTGGAATATTTTATCAGAGTCTGCCTGGAGTTTGCTCACAACCCAAATGCTTGCCTGAGGCTAAGTTGAAAAGCAATGAACTAATTTCTTTGGTAGAGGATAGTTCAAGACAGCCTAATGTAGAAATGGTGGTGTGGCTATTAATGGTGAATATTATACAGATCTACAGTGAAAAAGAGCAAATGGGGCAGAAAGAAATGTAGAATGTACAGTTTGGATTGGAAAAGTGCACTAGGGAGATTAATGTTGGAGCCAAGGCATGTGAGGTAGAGGATCCCTTTGATAAGGAGATTAAAGTTATTAAGGAGAGTCCTAGATATTTACAAGTAAACAATAGAAACAGTACCTTCAGGGCAATACAGCACTCAGGTAAGCCTCTAACTTTTGAAAGGAAAATACTGAAAAGGCAGAGAAAAGTTGTGAATGTGGTTGAAGTAGGCCAGGGTCCACCCCAAACTTGCAGCCATACTTGGCAGTTTCATTCACATGGTGCTGACTTTAGAGGCATGAAGGAGACAAGAGTGAAGGGGTCATCAGTTCTTCCTCCATGGTTTCAGAGAGCTGCCAAGGCCAGGCAAAGTGCAGCAAGGGTGTCCCTGCATAAAGAAGGCTCTGATAGGCCATTGCATGAAGCTGTGAAAGTGAAGCCTGGTTGGCAGTGGAGACCCCAAGAAGACATTCAAGATGCCAGAGCTGTGAGATATTTGCCAAGGAGAGTTGCATACAGGGAGTAGTACCAGCCTAAGAAAGAGATGTATGTTGCAAGCAAAGCTGAAAGAGCTGAGCCATCTTGGACCTTTGGAAGTAAAGTCCCAGAAGTCTCATGTGGAGCTACTAGACTTGGTGTTTGCCCTGCTGGTTTTTGGTCTTGTTTTGGTCCAGTATTTCCTCACTATGCCTATATTCCTCCCTTTTAGAATGGGAATGTGTATTCAGTTCCACTGTATGCTGGGAGTATGTAATTTGTCTTTTGATTTTACAGGAGTTTACAGTTAAGAGATGGGCTTGGGTCTCAGAAGAGACTTTGGACTAGAGACTTTAAATAGAATTGAGACTGGTAAAGACTATGGGGACTTTTAAGGTTGGACTAAATGCATTTTGCATTTTATATGGTCATGAGCCTATGGGGGCCAGGGAGTGGAATGTGGTGGTTTGAATGAGAATGTCCCCCATAGGCTTTAAGTATTCAGACATTTTGTCCCCAGTTGGTGGCACTGTTCTGGGATGACTTAGAAGGTGTGGCCATACTGGAGGAAGTACATCACTGGGGGTGGGCTTAGAGAGTTTAACAAGCCTTGCAGTCTCCAGTTGCTCTCTCTCTCTCTCTCTCTCTCTCTCTCTCTCTCTCTCTCTTCTTCCTGTGCTCATTGGAAGATGTGAATCTTGGCTTTCTGCTCCAGCCCCTGCCACCATGCCTCCCACCACAATGGACTCTAATTCCCTGAAACCATCAATCGTAAACTCAAATAAACTCTTCCTTTTATAAGTTCCCCTTGTCATGGTGGTTTTATCACAGCAACAGAAAAGTGATTAATACAGTGCTCTAAACTGGTGAGCTATCTTTCCAGTCACCCAAATCAATGATTTTTATATGACTGTGAAGTGGTATTTGGAAATGGCCATGAGATGAGTGGAACTGAGGGATCTTCTGTCCCACAATTCCTCCTGGATCCCTGACCCTGCTGTGATCCCAGTCATTTCCGAGATAGTTTTGAAACTGGAGATGGCCACCCTATGACCTGCTAGTTCCACACCTGCTTCCTTGATCTTCCGTAAACCAGCCCTGCTTTGGTACAGGAGCAGCTCAGGTCTTCCCCAGAGGAAACCATGATGCTCAGCTTTTCTTCCCCTCTTGCCGCTGGGCTAGGTCTTAACATCACAGGTTTAGGTTCTGGCCATGTGGTTTTCCTGCTGGTCAAGAAAGCCCTTCAACCCTTCAGTATTCTGGAACATAATTTACTGCAAGAAACAACCCTTCCCCACGTGACCTAATGTGTCCCTGTTTACTGATGATAAGGCCAGACCCAAACCTGCCAAATCCCTTTCTTGGCCTTGGGTATGACTTTCTGAGAAGCTTGCTCTCACTGGTCAGTTGAACAAATGCCTGTCAACCATTTTGGTCAGCTTTCTTACTTCACCCAGGCCTTCAACTTGGTCCCACCCTGAGCCAGCATGTTTAAGGATCTTCCCTGAAAACAGACCAACCTTCAGAAAAAGTCTTATAGTCCCTCACAGTCGTTACTCTCTTGTTCCACCTCTCCACACCCATTTCTTATTTATTCCTCTCTCTGAGGGAATAATTTTCTCTCTCTCGTCTCTCTCCTCCCTCCCTCCCTCCCTCCTTCCCTCCCTCCCTTCCTTCATTCGTTTTGTGTGTGTAGAGTATGGATAGATAGATGATAGATAGTAGATAGATAGATATGATAGATAATGATAGAATAGATAATATACTAGGTTGAAGCCAGAGGTCAGATGTTAGCTATCTTTATTCTTCCTTTCCAGTCTCCTCTGCCTTATTTTTTTGAGGCAGGCAGGATTTCTCACTGAGTAGAGCTCACTATTTTGGCTAGACTGTCTGGCCAGAAAAGTCCCCCACCCCCCCCTCCCGACTACTTGTCTCCACCCCCCACTGTTGAGGTTACAGATGTGCACCACCTGCAGCTTTTACATGGGTGCTAAGGATCCAAATTTAGCTCCTCATGTTTGCACAGCAAGCAGTTTACCCACGGGGCCAGCTCTCCAGCTCTTTTGTTTGTTTGTTGTTGTTTGAGAGGTTTTGTTTTTTTTTTTTTTTCTTTTTTTTTTTCCTTTTGAGACAGTGTCTCACTCTGTACCTAATGCTGGCCTAAAACCCATGTATCCTCTCCAGTTTCGAATGTGTTGGGATTACAGATATGAACCAACAGGAATGGCCAAGAATCCTTTGCTTTGCTTTTGGGGTGCCAGCAGACTCAGCTGGCAGCACTTCCACTTTGCAGCAGGGCCCCTTTTCTAATCCTTGTGACCACCCTTTTGATGACCCAAACATGGTTTCATCTCCCATAAGGTGACGGTCTTCATAATCTGCCTGGTTTGCATATTTGCAATGCCTACCTCATCTGAAATCTCATGTTGACTGTGGTCCATGGGGGACAAAGCACAGTGTACCCCACAAAGCTATTGTGAGGGGTAGGAGCAGAAAGGTAGGGTAGTTGTCTGCACCATCATGAGGGATGGTGGCAGAAAGGCCTGTAACAGAAGGAAAGAATGACAGTGTGATTTAACTGGAGCTTCTTAATACACAAGACTGAAGACCCAGAGAGAAAAGTGTCTGTACTGTGCCTAGGTTCACACACACACACACACACACACACACCAACCACACACACACACACACGCAGAGGTTCAGTAAAGAATGGACAGCTGCATAGAACGGTGATCAGAGGAAGCCAGTCTGACCTAAGGGTAATGGGCTAACATGGGGACCTAGGAAGGTCCGTCCTGCCCGTTCTGTTTCTTGATCTGTCTGGGTGGCATTCCTTCTTGGGTGTAATGCAGGACCCCCTCAGTACCTACTCCCAGACAAAGTAGGTCGCAGACTTCCTTCAGACAGCTCCTATGCAGAAAGGAGGAGGAAGTTTAGAACTGTAGTTCTGTTTTATGGCTGCCTTTAGAGGAGAAGGTTCGAGTTCTTTTTTTTTTTTTCCTGTATGTGTATGAATGTACTGTCTGCATGCAGGTTTGTGCACCCGTGTCATGCAATGCCGCGGTGGTCAGAAGAGGGTCTCAGATCCCCTGGAACTGGAGTTCTCCTGGAATTGGAGTTTCAGATGGTTCTCGGCGCTCTTAACTGCTAGGCCATCTCTCCAGCCCCAAGGTTCTAGTTCTTATGGTCTACTTAGGGAGGAGGAACTTTTAGTCTGTGGCCTGCCTTGGTGAGAAGGAGGAAAAGGGGAAGGAGGAGGTAGGAAGCAAATTGCTTCTTCGGCTCCTTCTGAGGCCTTTCAGCAGCCCACTGTTTCAGGCACTCAGCAGGCCAAAGCAAGCACCATACTTTGGGGCTTGTTTTCTGAATGCCAACTTCATCCAAATCAGTTAAAGTGCAGAGTGGCTTCCAGTGAGACCCAGGTATGTGGCACTTTTCCCTCTTTACTTGGTATTTGGGCTTATGGGCTGCCATTGCCTTTATTTTAATTTTTATTTTATTTTATTTTTTTTCTCACTCAGACTGTGCTCCCTCCCTCTGACTCTCCCAAAAAAGGAGAGCAGAACGATCATCAATGGCAATGCCATTGCCTTTAAATCATTTGAGTATATTCTATTTTGAATACACTGAATACATAGATAATGGTTTAATTATGCCTAAATATCTGAAATGGAATAAGGTCCTTGACGGAAAAGAAAGCAGAAAAATCTTAAGAAAGAATATTGAAATCATGTTTGAGAGATGAGCTCTGTGTATAAGTTGTGTGTGTATGAGTGAGACCGAGACAGAGAGGTATCTGTGTAGAGTAATGTGCTTGTGTGTGAGTGCCCTCCAGTGGAGGCACAGAGGAGGACACTGGATATCTTGCTCTTATCTCCGTGTCTTATTCCTTTGAAGCTGGTCTCTCATTGATCCCAGAGCTAGACGGATACCAGCAAGCTCCAGGGATCCTTCCAACTCTAATCACCCGCAGTGCTGGGGTTACAGATGTGTGTAAACATACTTGTCTTTTGGTGAGTGCTGGGATCAGAAATCAGATTCTAAATATGCATGTGCAGGGCCTGGAGAGATGGCCTAGCAGTTAAGAGCCCTGGCTGCTTTGCAAGAGGACCCGGGTTCAATCCCCGCACCCACGGTGGCTGAGAACGTCTGAAATCCATTCGTAACTCCAGTTCCAGGGGAATCTGACACCCTCTTCTGACCTCCGCAGCATTGCATGACATAGGTGCACAACCTACATGCAGACAGTACATTCATACACATAAAAAAATAAAATAAAATGCATTGCAATAAGCATTCTTATTCACTGAACTGTCTTTCTGCACCTCAGAGATGAACTTTTGTAGAAGTAGAATCTTAGACTATTATTGCATATTCAAATGAACCATTTATCAAGGCAGTTTATTAAGAAAATAGTTGTTTTTCACTTCTGTGCCACAAAATGATCCAATTGATTTTATAGTTAAATTGAGAACATAACTGATTGGTTTCACAAACTCATTCCTTGCCCATTATTGATTTTTTTTACACTTATTTATTTATTTCTGTGTGTGTGTGTGTGTGTGTGTGTGTGGTGTGTGTAACTTTGTGAAAGTCTCCTCTCTCCTCTACATGAGTTCCCCAGGATTCACGCTCAGGTTTCAGGGCTTGGCAGCAAGCACCTGCTGAGCACATTTCATTTCACTGACCCCTTTTATTGATTTTTGCTTAAAATTTAGCCACCAAACATGACAACAAAGTGACTGTTACCTTGAACTGACAAGGCAGTTATTGAATGAGAGTGCCTTACACAATGATGAGGGGCAACACAGTTCTCAGGGACATTTGAAAAGAGTGATTGTAACTCTGTACTGTGGTGGCTGCAAGTCCTGGATCCTGGATCAATCATGAGGTTGGCTCCAGACTCACCTGTTGTACTCGAGGGTGCTTTCACTTGCTCCTTTCACTCTCTGGGAGTTTTCTCTGCAGATCCAGATATTCTTGATGGTCTCTAATCTCAGGTTCCCTTGTCCCTTCAGCACAAAAAACTGCACATTTTAAAAACTCAACCAATGTTTTCCCTTTGTCCTCACTCCAGGCTGTACACTAGCCCTGGCGGACTCTGACGCCAAGAGCTGGTTTCAGGAATGTTGTGCCTGGCTGAGCCAAAGCATCCCATTTACAGAGTCCACAGGCATCTCACACCTGGTCCTGAAGTTCCTGAGGTCCCAGCATGAAGTAAGACTGGTATGGTTTCCCAGAGGCTTGTCAGCTTCCCCTCTCTTCAAACTTGCAGCCTCTCCTACCTCAGTCTTCAAATTCACAGCATATTTGGTCTCCTCTCCTTCTGGAATATTCTATACCTGGCTTCTCTTTGCATTTGAAACCCCAAGCCATTTCTTTCTTCAGGGAGAGCCCTGCATGTCTCTTGCGTTTTCCAAGATTGCTTTCTTTTAGTTTTGTTTCATTAACTTTGGTTTTGAAGCAAAACGTGGAGTGTAAACTTTTCTTTGCATGTTCCTCCCAAGCCCAGAGGACAGTTCCTTCATTTATTTTAGTTGTTTTGCAGTGATCTAGCACCCTCTGTAGGCCAAGCTCATGAATGTTAGAAACTACATGTCAGGGTGATAAGCTCCTATGGCCAGAGCNATTTTCTAAATATAAATGTGAAAAATGTTTTACTTCCATATCTGCCCAATTTCCCACACCTATTAAAACTATCTAAACCTGTAAGCAATCTGCAATTTATGAGGCAAAATGAAAGGCAATTGTATCTTTCTAAGTCTCATGAAGGGCATGTGTTAGTAAGATAGGAGCAGCAGTGAAGTCCCTTTCTGGTAGAAAGCATTTTAGAAAACACTTAAATGTCATGACTGAGGTAAAATATCTGCCAGACACAATGTGGGTCTGAAAAATCTTCCTAACTCTGCTAAGCATTAGTTTTCCCCTCGGTGCCTCCCTCCCTCCCTCCCTCCCTCCCTCCCTCCCTTCCTTCATTCTTTTGTGTGTGTAGAGTATGGATAGATAGATAGATAGATAGATAGATAGATAGATAGATAGATAGATATAGATATAGATATATACTGAGTTGAAGCCAGAGGTCAGATGTTAGCTATCTTTATCTTCCTTTACCAGTCTCCTCTGCCTTATTTTTTGAGGCAGGCAGGATTTCTCACTGAGTAGAGCTCACTATTTTGGCTAGACTGTCTGGCCAGAAAGTCCCCCACCCCCCCCTCCCGACCTACTTGTCTCCACCCCCCACTGTTGAGGTTACAGATGTGCACCACCTGCAGCTTTTACATGGGTGCTAAGGATCCAAATTTAGCTCCTCATGTTTGCACAGCAAGCAGTTTACCCACGGGGCCAGCTCTCCAGCTCTTTTGTTTGTTTGTTGTTGTTTGAGAGGCTTTTGGTTTAGGGGCTTTTTTTTTTTCCTTTTGAGACAGTGTCTCACTCTGTACCCAAGCTGGCCTAAAACCCATAGTTATCCTGCTCCAGGTTTCGAAGTGCTGGGATTACAGATATGAACCAACAGGAATGGCCAAGAATCCTTTGCTTTGCTTTTGGGGTGCCAGCAGACTCAGCTGGCAGCACTTCCACTTTGCAGCAGGGCCCCTTTTCTAATCCTTGTGACCACCCTTTTGATGACCCAAACATGGTTTCATCTCCCATAAGGTGACGGTCTTCATAATCTGCCTGGTTTGCATATTTGCAATGCCTACCTCATCTGAAATCTCATGTTGACTGTGGTCCATGGGGGACAAAGCACAGTGTACCCCACAAAGCTATTGTGAGGGGTAGGAGCAGAAAGGTAGGGTAGTTGTCTGCACCATCATGAGGGATGGTGGCAGAAAGGCCTGTAACAGAAGGAAAGAATGACAGTGTGATTTAACTGGAGCTTCTTAATACACAAGACTGAAGACCCAGAGAGAAAAGTGTCTGTACTGTGCCTAGGTTCACACACACACACACACACACACACACACACACACACACACACACACGCAGAGGTTCAGTAAAGAATGGACAGCTGCATAGAACGGTGATCAGAGGAAGCCAGTCTGACCTAAGGGTAATGGGCTAACATGGGGACCTAGGAAGGTCCGTCCTGCCCGTTCTGTTTCTTGATCTGTCTGGGTGGCATTCCTTCTTGGGTGTAATGCAGGACCCCCTCAGTACCTACTCCCAGACAAAGTAGGTCGCAGACTTCCTTCAGACAGCTCCTATGCAGAAAGGAGGAGGAAGTTTAGAACTGTAGTTCTGTTTTATGGCTGCCTTTAGAGGAGAAGGTTCGAGTTCTTTTTTTTTTTTTTCCTGTATGTGTATGAATGTACTGTCTGCATGCAGGTTTGTGCACCCGTGTCATGCAATGCCGCGGTGGTCAGAAGAGGGTCTCAGATTCCCCTGGAACTGGAGTTCTCCTGGAATTGGAGTTTCAGATGGTTCTCGGCGCTCTTAACTGCTAGGCCATCTCTCCAGCCCCAAGGTTCTAGTTCTTATGGTCTACTTAGGGAGGAGGAACTTTTAGTCTGTGGCCTGCCTTGGTGAGAAGGAGGAAAAGGGGAAGGAGGAGGTAGGAAGCAAATTGCTTCTTCGGCTCCTTCTGAGGCCTTTCAGCAGCCCACTGTTTCAGGCACTCAGCAGGCCAAAGCAAGCACCATACTTTGGGGCTTGTTTTCTGAATGCCAACTTCATCCAAATCAGTTAAAGTGCAGAGTGGCTTCCAGTGAGACCCAGGTATGTGGCACTTTTCCCTCTTTACTTGGTATTTGGGCTTATGGGCTGCCATTGCCTTTATTTTATTTTATTTTATTTTATTTTTTTTTCCACTCAGACTGTGCTCCCTCCCTCTGACTCTCCCAAAAAAGGAGAGCAGAACGATCATCAATGGCAATGCCATTGCCTTTAAATCATTTGAGTATATTCTATTTTGAATACACTGAATACATAGATAATGGTTTAATTATGCCTAAATATCTGAAATGGAATAAGTCCTTGACGGAAAAGAAGCAGAAAAATCTTAAGAAAGAATATTGAAATCATGTTTGAGAGATGAGCTCTGTGTATAAGTGTGTGTGTATGAGTGAGACCGAGACAGAGAGGTATCTGTGTAGAGTATGTGCTTGTGTGTGAGTGCCCTCCAGTGGAGGACAGAGGAGGACACTGGATATCTTGCTCTTATCTCCGTGTCTTATTCCTTTGAAGCATGGTCTCTCATTGATCCCAGAGCTAGACGGATAGCCAGCAAGCTCCAGGGATCCTTCCAACTCTATCACCCGCAGTGCTGGGGTTACAGATGTGTGTAAACATACTTGTCTTTTGGTGAGTGCTGGGATCAGAAATCAGATTCTAAAATGCATGTGCAGGGGCTGGAGAGATGGCCTAGCAGTTAAGAGCCCTGGCTGATCTTGCAGAGGACCCGGGTTCAATCCCCAGCACCCACGTGGTGGCTGAGAACCATCTGTAACTCCAGTTCCAGGGGAATCTGACACCCTCTTCTGACCTCCGCAGCATTGCATGACATAGGTGCACAAACCTACATGCAGACAGTACATTCATACACATAAAAAAATAAAATAAAATGCATGTGCAATAAGCATTCTTATTCACTGAACTGTCTTTCTGCACCTCAGAGATGAACTTTTGTAGAAGTAGAATCTTAGACTATTATTGCATATTCAAATGAACCATTTATCAAGGCAGTTTATTAAGAAAATAGTTGTTTTTCACTTCTGTGCCACAAAATGATCCAATTGATTTTATAGTTAAATTGAGAACATAACTGATTGGTTTCACAAACTCATTCCTTGCCCATTATTGATTTTTTTTACACATTTATTTATTTATTCTGTGTGTGTGTGTGTGTGTGTGTGTGTGTGTGTGTAACTTGTGAAAGTCCCTTCTCTCCCTCTACATGAGTTCCCAGGATTCAGCTCAGGTTTCAGGGCTTGGCAGCAAGCACCTGCTGAGCCATTTCATTTCACTGACCCCTTTATTGATTTTTGCTTAAAATTTAGCCACCAAACATGACAACAAAGTGACTGTTACCTTGAACTGACAAGGCAGTTATTGAATGAGAGTGCCTTACACAATGATGAGGGGCAACACAGTTCTCAGGGACATTTGAAAAGAGTGATTGTAACTCTGTACTGTGGTGGCTGCAAGTCCTGGATCCTGGATCAATCATGAGGTTGGCTCCAGACTCACCTGTTGTACTCGAGGGTGCTTTCACTTGCTCCTTTCACTCTCTGGGAGTTTTCTCTGCAGATCCAGATATTCTTGATGGTCTCTAATCTCAGGTTCCCTTGTCCCTTCAGCACAAAAACTGCACATTTTAAAACTCAACCAATGTTTTCCCTTTGTCCTCACTCCAGGCTGTACACTAGCCCTGGCGGACTCTGACGCCAAGAGCTGGTTTCAGGAATGTTGTGCCTGGCTGAGCCAAAGCATCCCATTTACAGAGTCCACAGGCATCTCACACCTGGTCCTGAAGTTCCTGAGGTCCCAGCATGAAGTAAGACTGGTATGGTTTCCCAGAGGCTTGTCAGCTTCCCCTCCCTTCCAAACTTGCAGCCTCTCCTACCTCAGTCTTCAAATTCACAGCATATTTGGTCTCCTCTCCTTCTGGAATATTCTATACCTGGCTTCTCTTTGCATTTGAAAACCCCAATGCCATTTCTTTTCTTCAGGGGAGAGCCCTGCATGTCTCTTGCGTTTTCACAGATTGCTTTCTTTTAGTTTTGTTTCATTAACTTTGGTTTTGAAGCAAAACGTGGAGTGTAAACTTTTCTTTGCATGTTCCTCCCAAGCCCAGAGGACAGTTCCTTCATTTATTTTAGTTGTTTTGCAGTGATCTAGCACCCTCTGTAGGCCAAGCTCATGAATGTTAGAAACTACATGTCAGGGTGATAAGCTCCTATGGCCAGAGCCTACAGCAAATCCCATTTGTCAACTTTATTCATGAGGGTCCTTTCAATTACCAGGAAGCGTAAAAGCCAAGAATTAGCTCTTTTGATTCAATTGCTGATTCCCTGAAATAGAGCAGAAGAAGTTCACCAGGGTTTGAAAGAAGATTAAACAAAGAAATAACTTCTTTCTGTACTGCCTGGTGTCTGCTCACACCCACATGTTAACCCTTTGTTCTTGACTTCACCTGAGGTATTACATTCTGGCCCAGCATGGTGGCACAGGCCTTTAATTCTAGCACCTGGAAGGCAGAGTTCAAGGCCAGCTTGTTCTACATAGTGAGTTTCAGGATAGCTGGGGCTACAGGAAGACCCTGTCTCAAAAAGACCCCCTAAAAATATTTTTTTGGCACTTTGGCACTTTCCACTGGGTGCCAGCCACTGCCATAAGGTCTCATACAGAGAGATATATCCCTGCTTGCATTCTGATGAACAGGTAGGAACACAGACCTCAAGATTTTAAAAAGAAATGCTTGACTGGAGATATAGTTTCATGGTAGAATGCTTTCCTGGCATGCATAACACCTTGGGTTTAATATGCAGTATCATAAAAATTAAAATTAAAATTAAAAGATATGCTTTAAACCAGAGAGTGGCCTGGACAGAGAACAGGTCATCGGAGAGTTACAGTAGGACTCCAGACAGTGATGCTGAGCAGAAATTTGGATGAAAGGGAGACAGATTTATCAGCAGCACGACCACTACAATTCCGACTCCGTAAATCCCCAATCTCTTTGCTTCATTGTCTCCTATATGTTTTATGTTGACATATTACACACACACACACACACACACACACACACACACACACACCAATCCCAAAGGAAGAGTGACTGATGCCGTCCACCCTTAGCTTCTGTTAGATCTCAGAAGTGGCACTTTCAGGAAATCTGATCAACTGAGGGGCTACATGGTAGTCATGGGGGAAGGTTTGGGTGGGTTTCATGCAGCTTCTCTATGCAGACTATCCCCTGCTATTCACAGCAGTCTGTGGAAGCAAGGAAATGGATTGATTGTACTTTACAAACAGTTTGTTTTTTGGGGGAAAGATGAGGATCAAACCCAGGGCCTTGCACGTGCTAGGAGAGTGTTCTGTCTCTGAGTGACATGCCCTATCTCTCATTTTATGTATGGTTGATGCTAGATTTCTATATTTAGAAAATAATTTGGTTTTATATTTACATCCATACTTTCAATTTTTATTTCTGTATTTGTTTTCTTATTTACTTATTTTCATATTTATTTTTTCTTTTCTTGTTTTGAAACAAGATATCACTCTGTAACTTACCCAGTCACAGAACTTACTATGAGCTCAGGCTGGTCTTGAACTAAAGTAGTAATCCTTCTGCTTTAACCTCCCTAATGCTGGGATTACAGGCATGAACCATCACACCTATCATCTAACTATCTACTTGTCTATCCATCTGTTCATACATCTGTCAGTCTGCCCATCTGTCATTCTATTTATCCATCATAACTACCTACCCACAACATCCCCCCATGTAGCCCAGGCTGGCCTCAAACCCATGATCTTCTATCCTCAGCCTCCCTAGTACTGGGATTACATGTTTGTGCTACCACACTTAGTTTGGTTAAATTTTTTTTTTTTGGTCTTTTTTGAGACGGGGTCTCCCTGTAGCCCCAGCTGTCCTGGAACTGACTCCGTAGACCAGGCTGGCCTTGAACTCACAAAGATCTGCTTGCCTCTGCCTCCCAAGTGCTAGGATTGAAGGTGTGCGCCATCACGCCTGGCTTGGTTAAATTCTTAATAAAACAAGTGCTTTGACTATTAGGCAAGAAAATCAGAACATCATTCTTTTTTAAACATTTTATTTATTTTTTATGTATATGAATGTACTGTCTGCATGTAGGTCTGTGCACCCATGTTGTGCAACACCATAGAGGTCAGAAGAGGGCGTCGGATTCCCCTGGAACTGGAGTTACAGACGGTTCTCAGCCGCCATGTAGGTGCTGAGAATCGAACCCAGGTCCTCTGCAAGAGCAGTCGGTGCTTTTATCACCACTAGGCCATCTCTCCAGCCCCAGAACATCATTCTTACAGTCTCTCTACTTGAACTTCTGTTTTGAAGGCAATATAACACTTTTTAAATTATTGTGGTTTTTTTTTTGTTTGTTTGTTTGGTTTTTTTGGTCTTTTTTGAGACAGGGTCTCCCTGTAGCCCCAGCTGTCCTGGAACTCACTCTGTAGACCAGGCTGGCCTTGAACTCACAAAGATCTGCCTGCCTCTGCCTCCCAAGTGCTAGGATTAAAGGCATGCGCCACCACGCCCAGCATTTTTGGGTTTTTTTTTTTGTTTGTTTTTTTTTTTTTTATGTGTGTGAGTGTACTGTCTGCATGTAGGTCTGTGCACCCGTGTGGTGCAATGCTGCGGAGGTCAGAAGAGGGCGTCAGATTCCCCTGGAACTGGAGTTAAAGACAGTTCTTAGCTGCCGTGTGGGTGCTGGGAATAGAACCTGGGTCCTCTGTAAGAACAGTCAGTGCTCTTAACCACTGAGCCATCTCTCCAGCCCGGCAATATAACACTCTTTTAAAAAAATTATTTATTTATTTATTTACTTATCTATCTATCTATCTATCTATCTATCTATCTATCTATCATCTATCTATCTATCATCTATCTATCTACAGGTCCTCTGCAAGAGCAGCTGGAGCTCCCAACTGCTAGGCCATCTCTCCAGCTCCTGTAACACTCTTAAACAACCAGTGAGGCTATGCAATGTGGGGCACACTCCTCAGAGCCTCTTGAAATCAGGTTCTTTGGGGATACTCCTAGTTCTATGACAGTCGACTGGGGGAGTATTTCAAAGAGGCATTACTAAAGTTTGGATGTTGAATGATGTCCTTTAAAGTCCATGTGCTAAAGATTTAATCCCCACAGTGGCTGTAATGGGAGTTGGTAGAATCTTTGGGAGGTGGGATTTGGTAGGAAGTCCTTAGGTCATTGTGGGTAGGGCTTGAAGGGGATTGTGTGGCCCCAGCTCCATCCTGTATGTAGTGAGAATAAAGAGAGAGACATAGGGCAGACTAAATGGGGTGAGAGCGTGCTTCTATGCTCAGAGTTGCCTGTTGCAGTTATAAGGTGACATAACTGACTTGTCCAAAGAGAAAAGGACTCTGAAAAGGCAGGCAGCGCAGTGCCGGATATTTTTAACTAAAAAAAATGTAAGGCAACTGGGGTTAGAAATAGTATTTGAGGCTGGACGTGGTGGTACACACTTTTAATCCCAGCACTCTGGAGGCTGAGGCAGGCGGATCTCTGTGAGTTCAAGGACAGCCTGGTCTACACAGTGAGCTCCAGACCAGCTGGGACTAAAGGGAGACCCTGTCTCAAAAAAGACCAAAAAAAAAAAGAAAAGAAAAGAAAAGAAAAGAAAGAAATAGTATTTGTGTCATTCTGGACCAGGCACCCAAAATTCCTAAGGATATTTTGAAGTCACTCCTTAATGCTCTGTCATGTGACTATTCCTGGAGAGATGTGAACAAACATCTCCTCACTCCAGATAGGGGACCAGTAACAGTCCAAAGTAAGGACAGCACCAAAGTTCGACTTGGTGAAATGGATTTGTTTATTGGGGTTACTTACAGGAATAGGGGTGAGGAGTTACTTGCAAGAGTGGAAATGACCAAAAGACAGCTGCATCACCAAAAGCCCCCCAGGATGGGTGATGGGTCTTGAAAGCTGGAAACCTGGAGAGTACTGCACAGCTTGCATGCACCTGGACAGATAGGAGAGTGTCTCTTCAGGTGCTCAGTTGAATCCAGCCTCTAAGCATCTCAGCTTGTGTAAGAGTGTCTCTCAGCAGCCCTTTCTTCTTATGTATGCTTGGGACTGGAGAACTTGCATGCAGCTGGACAGATAGGAGAGTGTCTCTTCAGGTGCTCAGTTGAATCCAGCCTCTTCTAAGCATCTCGGCTTGTGTAAGAGTGTCTCTCAGCAGCCCTTTCTTCTTATGTATGCTTGGGACTGGAGAGGCTAGTGTGTCTGGTCAGTTTCAGGGACTTCTGCCCTTTAGAACATACTATCTTTACAAGCTTCCCTCCAAGGTTGTAGTGGCTTGAATAGGAATGGCCCCCTCCCCCAACTCCAAGTTGTCCCAAGTTGACATTTTTGTCCCCAGTTGGTGGTGCTGTTTTGGGAGATCTTGAAGACAATTAAGTACAGAGATTGGGAATTTCAGGAGTCAGAATTGTCACGGTCATGCCGGAAGAAGCATGTCACTGGGGGCAGGCTTAGAGTTCAAAAGCCTTGCCAATCTCCAGTCGCTGTCTCTGCTTGCTGTGCCCACTTGAAGATGTGAACCTTAGCTTTCTGCTCTGGCTCCTTCTGTGACCTCCGCATGATGGACTCTAATTCCCCTGGAACTGTTAATTGTAAACTCAAATAAACTCTTCCTTTTATAAATTCCCTTGGTTGTGACAGTTCTATCACAGCAACAGAAAAGTGACTAATATAAAGATGTAAGGTTTTATCTGGGAGGGAATTGCTCTATAACATGCTAAGCCAGAGGATTGTGGGTTGAAATTGTGCTCCTGAGGCAGAAGGCTGCCTTTAAGGCCAAAGAGATCTTCAGAACAGGATTTGGCCTGGAAGGTATTTTGATGTCTTTTCATACTCGATACATCTTTGAGGGAATTATTTTTATCTGGAGTTTCTGGTGACTAGATTCCAAATTACCACCCTTCTGTATGTATCAATTTACCAACCAATTGCTGTTAATGAATAATAATTTTGATGTTATTTAACTACAGTACCTAAATTCATTATCTATCTACCTATGTATCATCCATCAGCAATCTGTATATCTGTCCATCTATTTACCTATCTATCATCTTGTAATAGGCATTAACCACAGATTGACCTAGCCTGTTGAGAAGATGTTATCCTCAGGATGAGGAGAAAGTTATCCTTTCTTATGCATGGACCTCAGACTGAGAAAAACCTGGTCCAGAGTTTGAGGCCCCACACACAGGTTTTCACAGGATTTTTCATATTGTCCCTTGGCAGCAATCATATTGGTGGATTTAAGAGTTCCAGTGTACATGCCCTCTAGGTTATAGGAAACCTGAACAGCATTTTACAAAGAAACATATTTTAGGCAAGTGTCAAGTTGTGACACTTCCTAGTAATATGCTAATGCTGTTACAATCTTAACTATTTTAACACACATTAAATAAGATACATTTCTTCTTGAAAGACCACCGTAAGAGGCAGCATGATCCAAGGTGCTCCCAGACTGGTTTTTGTGGTTGTCTGCCTTGTCTTATCTGAGCCTGAGACTGATTTGAGTACAAGTAGAAGCTTCCAAAGCCCTGTTACTCCTATATCAACAAACATACTTATTGTTAAGAGCACATAAGGGTCTTGTCAAATACATTTGTTAGTACTTACTCATCTACCAAGCACAGAACAAAGTTATGTTAAGGTCTTGGTTCTTTAGTTCACATTAGGTCAATTTTTCTCCATCAGTCTATCCACTCATCTGTCTAGTCTTTGACTTTACTAATCAGACTTACTTTCCTGATTTGGGTATTAACAGTTTTGTATGAGTCTTTTGTGAGCATATTTGATCTATATTTGTATTTTCTAAGCGGCTTAACTGAACCCCAAACTGTGAGCACTGGTTAGTACTTACAAGCAGATCATATTATTGTTGACTATATGAGAAATGTAAGTAGGATCATCACCATGCTGAATTAGCACATCTAAAATTTGGTCATCTTTTGTTGGCTAGAAAAGGGCTTTGGCAGTGGACGCTGAGCCAAGCTGAAACTCCAGGGACAGCCAGGACTTCTCTGTCTGTTGGTCCCTTGATGCATACACGGGGTAGTCAAATGAAGGTTCAGCGAGAGCTATCTCCTCTCAGTGATCAGCATCGTCTTCTTTACGAAGTCCAGGTGAGGGCGTTGTACCCTTTCTATGGTCTGGTGTGCCCATTAAGTTCTTGGGCCTTATAGATTGGCATCTTTTCATCTTTAGGAATAATTTATTAGTCTATGACTTGTAAGTGGTGCTGGGCAGATGGTGGTGTTTATGTGACCAAGGTAAATTTATACTTTTTATATATCTGCATTCAAAATGGAGTCAAAAGCTGCTCGTAAAGCAGAATCCCTCAAGCTGGCAAAAACCCACTATATGTTACAATAATAGAGTAATTTAAAGCAGGTCACAGCCTTATGTCAACACTCCTGTGATTTCATCCTCTTGTGGACACATGAAATTAGAGCCTGGTGTCCTCTCAGGAGAGGGACTGATCACAATGAAGGGGCAAGTGCTTTACCTTCTATCAAATAAGAAAACAGGGTCTGGAGAGAAGAAAGGGACAGAAAAATAAGTATACTTACCTGATTTGGAAACTAGATGACTGGTGAAGCATACTGTGATACAACTCTTCTACAAACTTGTTGCTTATACTTGTATCAAAAGGTCATTGTAGGGCTGGGGAGATGGCGCAACAGTTAAGAGCACTGACTGCTGTTGCAAAGGATAATCCTCTATTTTGAAGGGTAAATAGTTTACATCAACATGGCAGCTAACAACCATCCATAACTCTAGTTCCAGGGCATCTGATTCTCTGAAGAAACAATACATTAAAGAAAATAAGGAGCCAGGCATGGTGGCGCACGCCTTTAATCCCAGCACTCCGGAGGCAGAGGCAGGCAGATCTCTGTGAGTTCAAAGCCAGCCTGGTCTACAGAGCGAGCTCCAGGCCAGCTGGGACGAAAGGGAGACCCTGTCTCAAAAAGACTCAGCAGCTGAGTCAAGATGAAGCTGAACATGGATTCCCAGCTAACATCAGTCATTCTCAGTCTTTCTTGCTGATATGGATATGTGCATCCACCTCTGTTTTACTTAAAGGCCCCATGCCATGCACATATGGGCAGCACTAGTTGGGATTTAAAGATTTATAAAAAGAAGAGAACATGAAGTTTGGAGGAGGACTTGTTGAGATCCAGGGGTGATCAGTGGTGCCATGCACCGGAGTGTGGGCAACCTACCAGTGCCAAACCCCCAGAGAAGAACGATCCTCACTTCCCCAGCAGCTCCGCGGTTAGGAGCAGGGCCCTACGAGCTCCTCCCCATCCATATGCATGCTATCCACCCAACTTCTTTGAAGCAACTAGAGTTTTTTAAAGGAATGTCATATTTACTTGTCATTTGTGTCTTTATTTCTTTCTGCAGGTCCAAGTTCACGTCCAATATAGTACTGCTTCTGACTGAATAAAGTCTTGTAACATGTCTAAGGATTGCAGAGCTGCATATAATCCATGGTCTTGGGTTCTGCTTGTTCAACAATGTTTTTACTGATTCTTGATTTGAAGGGAGATACTTTTGACAAGTTTGTTCTTTTGGTACGTTAATATTTTTACTCTATCGTTTTCTGACTTGCAGTGTTTCTCACAGGAAGGCCACAGGGCTTCCTATTTTTGGGCCTTTGGACTGGGTGTATTCCTCTGGCTGCCTTCAAGACTTTACTCTTGGTTTGCACTAATTTGAAAATAATGCGTGTCGGTGCTGATATTTCTTTCTGTGAACAGCCACTTCTGAGAGGAGTACTTTTCAGACTTTAATGTTTTGCTTTCCCAGGTTTCTATTGAAATAAATTTGAATACATTCTTCTTTCCTTAAGTTGCTTTTTTATCAGGCATGTTGCCACAGCAAGAAGAATCAGTAAAGACTAATATACAGGAAAAGTAAAAAAAATATTTAGAACGGTGGCTGGGCATGGTTGTGCAGACCTTTAAACCCAGCACTTGGGAGGCAGAGGTAGGTAGATCTCTGTGAGATGAAGGCCAGCCTGGTCTACTCAGTGAGCTTTAGGCCAGCTGGGGGTTACAGGGAGACGCTGTCTCAAAAAAAAAAAAAAAAAAAAGAAGGCCTGGGGAGATGGCTCAGTAGTTAAGAGCACTTGCTGTTCTTGCAGAGGACCTGGGTTCAGTTCTCAGCAGCCACATCAGGATGCTCACAACCACATGGAACTCTGGCCCCAGGAGGTCTGATGTCCTCTTATGGCTCTGCAGGCACCTGCACTCATGTGGTGCATATATATGTTTACATACACAAACACATATGCAGGTACACACATACACATAAATAAATCTGTTTTTTATTTAGTATTTTTTAATGTGTATGAGTGTACTGTCTGCATGTAGGTTGGTGGACCCATGTCATGCAATGCTGCGGAGGTCAGAAGAAGGTGTCGGATTCCCCTGGAACTGGAGTTTAAGACAGTTCTTAGCCGCCATGTGGGTGCTGGGAATCAAACCCGGGTCCTCTACAAGAGCAGTAGGTGCTCTTAATCACTGAGCCATCTCTCTAGCTCCCATAAATAAATCTTTAAAAATACTTAGATTGAAATGAAAATGAAAAAAAAAATCAGTGTTGTAGGAAAATGATCACTCTATAAATCCCAACATTATCCATGGCTCTATATTGGTCTCAGCAAAGATCCCAGTTTACTTCTTTGTTGTATAGATTCCAGGTAACAGGGAAAAAGCCCCCCCCCCTCTTTTTTTGGTCTTTTTGAGACAGGGTCTCCCTGTAGCCCCAGTTGTCCTAGAACTCACTCTGTAGACCAGGCTGGCCTTGAACTCACAAAGATCTGCCTGCCTCTGCCTCCTGAGTGCTAGGATTAAAGGTGTGTGCCACCACACCTGGCAAAAAAGCCTTTTTAAAATGTTTCTAAACTCAAGAAAATAATTCAAAGATGCTTAATTGATATTTGTAAGAAGACACAGAAGTCCAAGTAAAGAAGGTGTCAAGTTACATTTTCTGAAATAGAGGAAGGCAGTGGAGACAGTGACTTGGGAGGGTACAGTGGAGAATATATAATGGGACTTAGTAGCAAGAAAGATATCTATACTCTGAAGTATATTTCAATAGCTTCACTAAATATTAAAATCTATTCAAACTTCAATATTTTACCAAGAGACTAGCCAAAAATTTAAATTCTACTTGATTGTATTTTTCATAAGTTGTTTCTTTAAATGTGACCAAATAGTCCCATGCGCCAGACCAGCATTACCTATCTTGTTCCCTTCCTGTCATTTCATGGAAAATGACTTCTGTTTCTTTTTAAAATAAATCTCTATTTGTAAGTGTTTGTGTGTGTGAGAGTGCACGTGTGTGGAGGACAGAAGATAACACTGGGTATCAGTCTTTGCCTTCCATCTTACTTGAATGTTGGCTGCTATGCATGTTACTTAGTCCACCAGCTTCCAAGCACTCCCCTGTCTCTGCATCCCATCCCCTGGGGGAAGTGCTGGGATTACAGACACACACTACTTCATCTGGCTTTCCTTGTGCTTGTATGGCATGCACTTTACCCTCTGAGCTATCTCCCCAGCCCTCGGACACTATCCTTAGGATTCTGGTGTCCTTCTTGAATGCTTCTTTATGTATTCTCATTAGTTTCTTTTATAACAAAAAGCATTTATAAAAGACTACTGTACTAGCCGGGCGTGGTGGTGCACGCCTTTAATCCTATCCCTTGGGAGGCAGAGGCAGGCAGATCTTTGTGAGTTCAAGGCCAGCCTGGTCTACAGAGCGAATTCCAGGACAGCTGGGGCTACAGGGAGACCCTGACTCGAAAAGACCAAAAAAAAAAAAAAAAGTACTGTACTATAAACTAGACTGATAAATTTTCATACTCTGTTTACACTTGTCAAAAGCAGCATCTGGGAATGGAAGGGGCCCCCTTTCCCAGAATCCAGCATGATTATTTCAGGTATCCTCCAGGTTGTCACTCAGCTCTGTGACAGGGAGACAAGACAATAGTGGACAGTTAATGATGTTAAGAACTTGCACCCTTAGATGGGTCTGGAGGGATGGCCTAGCAGTTAAGAGCGCTGACCGCTCTTACAGAGGACCCGGGTTCGATCCCCAGCATCCACATGGCGGCTGAGAACTGTCTTTAACTCCAATTCCAGGAGAACTCCAGCTCCAGGGGAATCCGACCTCCGCGGCATTGCACCACACGGGTGCACAGACCTACATGCAGACAGTACATTCATACACATACAAAAATAAATAAATAAAATTAAAAAAAACAAAGAACTTGCACCCTTAGGGACAGCTAGAAGGTAAATCATCTCCAAAAGAGGTTACTACTGTTTGTCCTATCATATAAAAATGCCTGAAGTGGGACTGAGAAGCCTCTCTCATTCATGGAGAGAACTCTGCTGTGCTTGGGACTTTCAGTCAGGAATTCAGCATGACAGTTTCAGCTGGACTTCCCACTCATTTCTGCTGGATGTTGTGAGAACTCTATTGATGTTGCGACTTTTGCTTGTTCCCTCAATCAGTCTATTCCAGTCATCTTTGCCAGATGCTGTAAACATGATTTGATGATGTTTCCTGCCTGCTGCTTCTGTCTGTGTGATGCTTGCCACTTGTTCTTTTGCTTGCTATGTGTTAATAAACTCACTCATTCAGATTGAAGAATGGCTACCCTGGATCATTTTCCATCCAGAACAAGTGTACATATAGTCTTCTACTTAGGAAGGGTTCAACCCCACATGCCGTCTAGGAGTGGCCCTCTATATCTCACATGTGCTTTGAAAATACATAATTTTGTTTTCTTCAGGCATTTGGTTGTCTAGAGCATTTTGAATTTCCTGTCATCCTTCCTTCTACCACGGCCAAATAAAAAGCACATGACCCAAGCCAGGCGTTCGAATCTAAAGCATGAAACACCAAGCAAAGATGACGAGGGCTGAGTCATTTTGCTGTCAGCCTCTAGAATGTGCTAGGCTAGGAATTCCTGGTGCTGAGCTCCCTGGAGATACCCTAGTCTGGTTCATCCTGAGGTTAATTTATTCATTTTTTTTTCTTTTTAATTTTGCATTTTCTTGTATCATTCTTACAAGTTATTTTAAAAATACGTTTCTATTAATTCTCTAAGAATTTCATACATGCACATAATACATTTTGATAATATTCAAATCTCAGACAGACAGACAGACAGACACACACACACACACACACACACACACACATACACACACACAAACCCAGAGCAAATAACTCAACTGTTCATCATCTACAGAAGCTGTTTTGTGAACAGAATGGCATTTTCCCTTTACGGAGTGGCCTCCATTCTGGAAGCTGACTTATGCTTAGAAGGAGGGAAGAGATGGAGACACTACCTCTGTTCCTTACAATCCCTTTCTTTAAAAAAGATTTATTATTGGATGTGGTGCTGCATGCCTTTAATCCCAGTGCTTTAATCCCAGAGGTAGAGGCAGACAGATCTCTGTGAGGTCAAGGCCACCTTGATCTATATAGTGAGTACCAAGCCAGTTGGGGCTATAGGGAGACCCTGTCTCAAAAAGACAAAAAAAAAAAAAAAGATTTTATGTATTTTGTGTGTTTGGGGGGATGGTTCATGATTCCATGTGTGCATGTGAAGAAGGCGACTGATTGAAGTCTGTTCCCTAGGATTAAGCTTAGGTCATCAGACTTGGTGGCAAGTGCTTTTACCTGCTGTGCCATCTGGATGACCCCACCTCGGAATCCTTCTTATAGTTCAGTTAACCTTCCCAAAAGAGCCATCTGATCAGGTATTTCACTTTCCCACCTGTCTTCCATTCTTCCCTCTCTCCCTACTTCCCATCCTTCCTTCTTTTCTTTCCCTTCCTTCCCTTCTTCCCTTCCTTCCTTCTGTTCCTCCATCTTTCCCTCCCTCCCTTCCTCCCTCCTTCCCTTTAAGCCTTCTTTATTTCATTTATATTTGTTTCCTTTGAAGAAAACTGAGTTTTTCTAGCACTGTGCCGACTGCTAGCAATACCACAGTGAACAAGATAGGATTTCTATACTCATGGAGCATATTATTTACCAGGGAAGAGATGGAAAATTGCAACTGCAAGATATTCTTGAGGGAGACACTCTGAGATGGATCAGATGACTATTCCTTCTTGGTATTAATGTTGTGAACTGTCCAGACTCGGTGACTTGCTTCTAAAAAATAGAATATAGTAGAGTGGCAGGCTGTACCTTTAAGGTTAGACAATAAAATGACTGGATTCCATCATTCTCTCCCTGTTAAGAAAAGAAGTGACAAAAACCTTGTGATAACCAGTTGAATTTTTCTCCTGATGTGAACAGAAGGATTAAAAAGAAGTTGGGGGGGTGGAGATATGAAGGCTCAGCGGTTAAGAGCACTGGCTGCTCTTGCATAGGACCTAGTTTTGATTCACAGCACCCACACAGCAGCTACACTGTCTATAACTCCAGTTCCAGGGGGAATAGGACACTGTCTTCTGACTCCATGGGTATTGCACGACACAAATACACTCACACACATGCAGGCAATGCACTCATCCACATAAAATAAAATAAAATAAAATAATATTTAAGCTGGGCGTGGTGGAGCACACCTTTAATCCCAGCACTCAGGAGGCAGAGGCAGGTGGATCTCTGTGAGTTCAAGGCCAGTCTGATCTGCATAGTGAGCTCCAGGCCTCCATAGCAACCTGGGACTAAAGGGAGACCCTGTCTCCAAACACACACACACACACACACACACACACACACACACACACACACACACACAAACAAAATAACATTTTTTTAAATTTTATTTATTTTTGTATGTGTATGAATGTACTGTCTGCATGTAGGTTTGTGCACCCGAGTCATGCAATGCCTCAGAGGTCAGAAAGAGGGGTTGGATTCCCTGGAACTGGAGTTAAAGACAGTTCTCAGCCAACCATGTGGGCTGGGGGATCGAACCCAGGGGTCCTCTGTAAGAGCAGTCGGCGCTCTGTAACCACTAGGGCATCTCTCCAGCTCCCAAAATAACATTTTTTAAAAAGTTTAAAAAGTAATTTGGAAAGGGATCATGTAACTCTATTTAGCTATTGCTATGTCTGAATTTTACTAAATCTCTTGTTTGGGGAGGTGCAGTAAAAATACTTGCTTTTACTAATCAACCAAGACCCTCTGCCAAATATATGGGTTTCTTATTAGCCAGATGCTACCGGCTAGCTCTCCTCGGGGGGTCGTGGGTTTCTGGGAGTCCTCTTGGCAGGAAGAACACAGGGAAGTTTGAACGGCGTGCAGAAATGAAAACTAAGAGAAGTTTTTCCAAATCTACAGAAGCTTTATTGAACTAGGGCAGTGATTATATAGTGATCTTGGGAGAGGGCAGAACAAAGGATTTGGCAAAGCTTTACAATTAATAGGTAGGTAAAAAAGTCAAGATTTTCACATTAACTGAAAAGCTCAGAGCACTACAGAGCAGGAAACTAAAACATCACAAAGTTTATTAGGAAATGAACTTTCTTTTGAAGTAAAATGTAGAAATCTTAAGTAACCTTTACCGAGGAAATAACATCTAAGAAGAAAAAACAGGAACATCAATAGTTTACAAGTCGTAATTGAAAAGTTACAGCACACAAAGTTCTTTAGCAGCAGATATTGGTCTTATATCTCTATCCTGAAGCTAGAGTAAATACATCCTAAAGTTAATAGTTTCTTTTAAGTTTCTATTGAAGTAAAAACCTTATTCCTATAATATCCTAAGTTACCTATTGGTTTTTCTAACTCTAACTGCTAATCTAAGGTTTAAATTTTTACTGAGAACTAAGAGCTGTCCCACTGTTTGCTCCAGCTAACAGCTTTGTTTTTGTCAGATATGTGGCTGGTGTAAGGAGACTTAGCCTCTGCCTTGCTTTACTGGGAGTGTTAGAATCCAGGCGTTTAACAAGAAGAATGTCTTATCTACCTCTTTGTCTAGGACCAGAGGATGAGATAAAAGGATTCTTTTATTTTAGGTTTAAGGGGAATTTTTGTTTTAACCTTAATGAAGAGATGTTTTTTCATCATACATTTTTACCACTGGAATCTGTTTTCTTCAAGGATACTCATGTAAGGCAAGAACATTACTGTCATGCAATTATTTTGTTTTCTTGATCTGAAGCAAGTTTTAACCTTGCCATATATATTAACAGCTTACATTATATTGTTTGTTAAGGAGAAAGGTCTGTTTTTTACTTTGGATCTGCAGAAAATTCTTGCTGCCAGGAAAAGGCCCTGTGCCCAAGAGAGGCATTTTAATTGCCAGTTCTTGACACATTTAAATAGTTTATTTTGTATCTATAAGCTGGCTTTAAGAAAAGATCTTTTTGTGCTCAGTGTTATGCTAAATCCAACACCAGAAAACGTAAGATTCTAGGAAAGCATCTCAATCTCGGGAGTGCTCTTAGCCGAGTGTTCTGCCAGGGACCTCCAGGGGGTCCAGCCCCGTAGGACATTGCTCCCCCGCCTGCCTTGAATATGATTTCTCATATTGTTTACACAGGCGACACTGAAGTGGGTGTGACAGACATTGTGGCAGGCACGGGAGTGGATGCTGCAGCCAGAGGCTACTTCCTCCTCACTAGGGAAAGTCTCCCCCTACCCCTGAACTAGGCTTAAGATAGTAAGATACTCTAGTACATGGCACTGGAGTATTCTGTGAATTTTTATGGTGTGATGCCAGATACACACACACACACACACACACACACATACACACACACACACACACACACAGAGGGGCGAGAGGAAGGGAGGGAAGAAAGGAAAGAATGGAGGGAGAGAGGGGGAGAGAGGGAGAGAGGGAGAGGAGAGAGGAGAGAGGGAAAGAGAGAGAGAGAGAGAGAGAGAGAGAGAGAGAGAGAGAGAGAGAACCTATAGCTAGAGATAGGCCAATACACAGCCTAACATCTGTCTTTCAGAAGCATGGCCTCGGTGGAAGTGAATGAGGACTAACCTAACCAGAGCAATAAGTGCGGCACAACACTGTTCCTGGGGAGACATGAGCCCAGACAGCCACAAAGTCCAACTTGGTGAACCAATGAGTTTATTGGATTTACTTACAGCAGTAGGGGTAAAGATAGCTGCATCATTGAAAGCCCACTCCAGCACGGATGACAGCCTACTGAAGCCAGAAACCTGCAGCACAATCTGCAGGCAGCTCAATAGGCTGAAGAGTGTCTTTTCCGGGCAGCTCAGAGTTTACGTTCAATGGCTGCCTAGTTAGAAAGGATGACAAGTGGACAACACAATTGTAGAAAGGATTTTTTTTCAGTTTTCTAGGACTTGATTTTAAGGACCCCCGTTCACTGTTTGATGTCTGATGGTTTTCTGGGTTTGTTTGTTTGTTTGTTATAGGGTCTCACACAATAGCTCAGGCTTGTCTGAAATTCACTATGTAACCCAGGTAGGCTTTGGACTCAAGACTTCCACCTCTTGAATGCTGGGATTACAGGTATGAGCCAGTATGCCTATTTTTTTTTCTTTTTTTCTCTTTTTGGACAAAGACTTACTATGTAACCCTGGATGGACTCTAACTCACTACTATCCTGCCTTAGCCTTTCAAGTGCTAGTATTACAGGTATGCACCACTGGGGAAGAATTTTCCAATGTTTTTGAACACACTTTTAAAATTTTGAGAAGTCAAAATCATCTAATCCTCTATGTTTGTGGCTCAATCCCCAAGCATAAAAAGGTCATACCATAGAAGTTAGTAGTCAGAATCTCCACTAGGAACCAAGTCAACTTTAGAACTCACTCACAGTGAGAACTGTGCTGCTATGGGAAAAACAGTGTCTTCCTCATTTGTTCTGTCAAAGCAATAAAACACAACTAGCTATTGTAGAGGTAATGATCTCTCTGAAAACCTTCCCAGTATACAACTTCATCTGTTTTTTTTTTCTTTATGGGATAATTTGAAAACATTTAGAGCTTGTAAATGATTTGTTCCAACTGACAACCAAAAATAACATTTCCTAAAAGAACAGTGATTCTTTTCTCAGAATTGTGGAATCTGTGTAACAGATTTCTAGACAAATGAAATCAAGTAGTGTCGCTACCCACAGGCAATGAAGGGGTGGGGAAGGGAGTGAAAGGCAGCAGTTTCAAGTGTAGTTTTGTGCCTAGAACAAGAAGAAGGTAGAGGATAGAGAGATGTCTTTTCACAGAGAATAGCTTGCTTCCTCATACTGTTATGTTCTTCTGTAGGACTTTATATCCATACACCTAAATTACTGAAAGGCTTATTTTGTAAACAAATCCCACTATATTTCCATGTATGCAAATTAGAAGAAATGTGCTAATATTAGATAGGAAAATCAGACTTGAGCTTGTCCTTGTCTAAGTCTCAAAAGAGATACTTTCCTAGAATCACCAAAATAATTTTTAATTAGTATTTAATTTGAAAATATTTATGCCCAGGAAGAAAGTTGTAAGAAGAGACTGAGTAGGTGAAACTCAAGTCCCAGTTTCTCTATGAGTAAAGATTTTATAACTCCTAATAAGGAATTTTCAAAGATGCAATTAAGTTTTATTTGCTTAAATGTTCAAAGAGTACCACTTATAGAATAATAAAATTAAACTCCTACCTTTCATCCTGTACAAAAATCAACTCCAAATAGATCAAAGACCTCAACGTGAAACCCCAAACTCTGAAGGTGATAGAAGAAAAAGTTGGCACAACCTCCAAGACATAGGTGTAGGAGAAGACTTTCTAAATCAAACAGCAACTGCTCAGGAAAGAAGGTCAACAATTGACAAGTGGGACCTCATTAAACTCAAAACCTTCTGTACAGCAAAAGAAACAATCAGTAAAGTGAAGAGAAAACCCAGAGAGCAGGAGGAAACCTTCACTGCTGATACATCTGACAAATCATTAACTTCCAAAAATATATAAACTACTCAAAAAACAAAGAAGAAAGAAAAATGACTCACTCAAAAGATGGAATAAAGAGCTGAACAGAGACTCATAAGTGAGGAAATAGAGATGGCTGAGAAACATCTTACAAAGTGTTCAACATCACTAATAATTAAAGAAATGCAAATCAAAACCACTTTAATATATCATCTCACTCTGATAAGGCTGGCTAGGATCAAGAAAACAAATGATACCAAATGCTGGAGAGGTTGTGGGGAAGATGGAACACTCATCCACTGCTGGTGGGAATGTAAACTCATACAACCACTATGGAAAGCAGTGTGGAGAACCCTTAAAAGACTCAAAATGAGCCTACCACCTGACCCAGTCATACCACTCTTGGGTATATACCCACAAGACTCATCCTACTGCAGAGATACATGCACAGCCATGTTTATTGCAGCTCTTCACAACAGTGAAGAGCTGGATGGAACCAATCCAAGTGCCCCCTGAACTGATGAGTGGATAGAGAAAATGTGGTACATCTGCACAATGGAGTTCTATGCAGCGGTAAAGAAAGATGACATCATGAACTTTGCAGGTAGATGGATGGAACTAGAAGATATTATATTAAGTAAAGTAACACAGTCCCAGAAAAACCAACAATGAATGGTATCCCTCATTTGTGGATGCTAGCACCAAGTACCTAGTTGTAAGGCAAACTGAGCAATGTTAATGTTATATTCCTCATGATATGAAAACAACTGTGTTCTTAAATTGTGAATCCCTTAACAGGTTCTAAAGAATTAACCTACCATGTATTTTTAGACTTTGGAATTTTTATAGGTAGAGGGTATGTGTGCATATTTTAGAGTAATATAAAATCAAAAGAATGAGAAAAAAATGTTCAAAGGAGGGCTGAGGCTAGACAGATGGCTCAGCAGTTAAGAGAAAGTACTGCTGTTCCAGAGGACCTGAGTTCGATTCCCAGAACCCATGTTGGGTAGCACACAACTGCCTGTAACTCCAGATCCGGGGATCTAACACCTCTGGCCTTCACAGAAACCTACACCCACATGCATTCCCCCTCTCCCTCCCCCTCTCCATAATTCAAAGTAAAAATAAATCTTAAAAAATGAAAGAGGGCTGGGAAGATAACCTCAGTTAGTAAAGTGCTGCCTTGACCTGAGTTTGATTCCCCAGAACCCACATAATATGTGGTGGTGCTCACACTTGTAATCCCAGCTAATGAAACTGGAGACAGGCATATTCTTAAGGCTTGTTGGCCAGTCAGCTTACACTACTTGGCAAGTTCCAGGCTAGTGAGAGACTATGTCTTAAAAAAGAGATGGCTGGGGCTGGAAAGATGGCTTAGTGGTTAAAAGCATTGGCAGCTCTTGCAGAGGACCTGACTGAGTTTGATTCCCAGTACCCACATGGCAACTAACAACCTTCTGTAAACTCCAGTTCCAGGGGAATCCAATGCCCTTTAACCTCCACGGACATTGCATGACACAGGTCCATTTATATGCACACGGGAAATACACTCATACACTTAAATAAAAATAATAAAATATTTTTAAGAAGAGGTGGCCAGTGCCCAAGTAATGACATGGGGGATTGTCCTGTGGCCTTCATGTGCACACACATACACATGCACACACACTCTGACATTAAACACAAACACAGAGAAAATTAAAAGCAATAAAATAATGCTTGCAATATTAATGACTGAGGGAAAGGACAGTGTTGTACTCTAGAAGGTCAGCCTCAGAGCATGTAGGATTTCAGTGCCTGATTGTAATGGAGGAAATGTAGGCTGGAGTCAGACTCATGAACATGATATTACTGTAGCTCAGAGCCTCCCACAAGAACATTGGTCAATGGTCCAAATAGGTGTTCAAAGGGGGAGGGGGTGACTTAAGGTAATTGTATCCAATGCTCATGAAATCTAAGGGGTCCGGGGCATGGGAGAAGTGAGGCAGCAAAGGTCTCCACATAGAGGTTCAAGTTAGTAGAGGACTAATACCCTTGAAAATAGTTCATCTTTTCAGAGCTGAACCCTTTCAGCAACTTGGGGATCAGTGGAGAGTCTCTACTCTAGTAGGAAGAGGGACAGTTCAGATACAACACACACACACACACACACACACACACACACACGCATGTGACACTGTAAGAATTTTAAAATTAACCGAATAGTTAATACAATAGACATTTGACTTAACAGCAAGTACTTTTTTAGAGGATAACTTTTATTTTTATTTGCCATCCCATAACATCTTACTTTTCCCCAAACTAGACTCACCTATGTATCTTTCAGCTTTCACGTGAAGCTCCAAAAAGATCATGAGTGAAGTTTCTATTGTCCTTTAAATCCAGACACCTGCTTGTCTTACAGGAAATGAGCAAGCTGGTTATGCAACTAGATACAGCTTGAAGCAGGAGTCCTCCAGTGTCTTCTTCTGTATTGGTTGCTCTTGTTCTTCTGAAGTTCAGGGGATCAAACACGGGCCTGTGTGAAGTTGTATTTCTTCATCTACCTGTGCTGGCAGTACAGGAACATGCCAAAGCTGCAGTTCCAATGGCACTATTTTAATGAGTTAAATTTAGTGTTACATTTTGCAATGAAATGTAACTTAAAGTGGTGTAGTTCTGGGATTTGGGCTCAATGGTAGAGTATTTGACTAATATATACACAGTCCTGAGTTCCATCCAAAGTATTGCAAAACAAGACAAAACAACAAAAAAACAAAATGAAACACACAAAAACCCAAATGCTACAAAGCAGTAAAAATGAATGAACATGAGTTAGAAGGGAAAACTGCAGGGATGCTTATGATAAAAGCAATATATGTCTACACTACAGAGTATATTGAAATATAGAGACTAATGTAGCAAAGCACTGTTCTTACTTCTTGTATAGAGTGTCTGAGGTTTATATTGCACCCTGGATGTATGTTCAGTACATGGCCCAATATGGTAGTAAATTCTTTAAAGGCAAGAACCAGGAAGACAGCCTCAACAGTGTAGGTAGTTGATGATTCAGTCCAATGAATAACCAGTGAGTATGTGAATGAAAACTTAAAGACACAAGGGAGTGAGTTGCACAGATGACAATCACTTGGACCAAGGTCAAGGCCATCACTGCTGATCATTCACCTCTGCTTTGTTCTCGTTCAACATGCCTCCTCTCAGGCACCCTGACATTCCATCACAGACTTGTTAGACCAATCAGACCAGATTGGGAGAGAGATGATATGTTTCCATGACTCATTCTGTTCCACACCCTTCATCTCAGCCTGGGCAGCTCTGACCACCCAAGGGAGCCAGATGTCTTTGAAGAAACCTTAAGAACAAATTATATTGTTGCTGTTTCTGTGTTTGTGTATGTGCAGATGTGTTTGATTATACATATGCCAACAAAGACCTGCATGAGCTTAATGATGAGGTTTCCCATTCCCATACCATCCCTAATTTTAAGGACAATCAAATGGTACGTACACAAAGTAAATAAAACAAAGTGGCAACATTGTGGCCACTGTCAGAACATGTTGACAGGACTTTAAGAGACATTAAAAGACACATAGAAGGGTCCAGACATTTCCAGTCTGCTCGAGAGTACCTGGATGGCCTTCATGTGGTAGTGAGGGTCCCAAATTGTGCTATGCCCACCCTCCTACCTTGGGACCATCTGAAGCCCCTCTCACTGCTGCAGGGCTAGACTCTTCTGCCTTTTAGCAGGAATCCAGATATATCCAGACTCCCTGAGAGTACCAGAATCTAGACTCCACCTACTCAACTTCCCAAATTGTACTATGTCTGCTGGCCAGGAGGAGCCCAGAGCACAGAAGGAAGCCTGAGAATATCTGATTGGTGCCTGACTTGGACCTCTGCCAGAGCTCCTGAGTACATGCACTAGAGCCATCTGGTCCCTCCAATATAAAATTAAAAGAGAGAACCTGAAGCCTAGGCCAACCAGCTTTTCATGTTGCATAAGAAAACAACTAAGGAACATCAAGAATACAAATAAAAATCAGTCTTAAACTCAAGAAAAGAAGACTTGTGTTTCATACCAGATCACAAACAATAAAAGAATTACACCTGCCAAAATCACAACAACAAAATAATAATACGAAATTCCCAAATAATATGCCCCCACCAAACACCACCAGTCCTATAGAAGAGTTCTACAATGAGAAGCCCCTAGAGATAACCCAAGACATGCAGTTTAAAAGTACAATCATGCAGGGCATAGTGGCGCACGCCTTTCATCCCAGCACTCAGGAGGTGCAGGAGGATCTCTGTGAGTTCAAGGACAGCCTGGTCTACAGAGCAAGATCTAGGCTAGCTGGGACTAAAGGGAGACCCCGTCTCAAAAACAAAAACAAAAACAAAACACAACAAAAAATAAAAGCACAATCATAAACATGATCAAAGAATTCAACAAATTTAAAGAACACAGAAAGAAACAAATCAAAGAACTAAAAAAAGATAGGGACAAACTTCTGACTGATTTCACAAAAGAGAAAGTAATATTGAAGAAAACTCAGGTTGAAAGGAAGAAAGAAGTAAAACACTCAATAAGCCAATTGAAAATGACAGGAGAAAGCCTCAGCAATGGAACAAATGAAATGGAAAACAGAATATCAAGACTGAATGATAAAGTTGAAGAGCTGGGGGGCTAGAGGGATGGCCTAGTGGTTAAGAGTGCCAACTGCTCTTGCAGAGGACCTGGGTTTGATCCCCAGCACCCGCATGGCAGCTGAGAACTGTCTTTAACTTTAGTTCCAAGGGAATCCAACACCCTCTTCTGACCTCTGTGGCATTGCACGACACGAGTACACAAACCTACATGTAGACAGTACATTCATATACAACAAATAAATAAATAAAATTAAAAAAGTTGAAGAATTGGACCATTCAAGCAAGGACACAGGAATGGAATATGCAGGAAATGTGGGACACCATGAAAAGACCAAATTTATACATCACAGGCATAGAGGAAGGAGAGGAATTTCAGGATAATGGTATTGAGCAGATCTTCAACAGGATTATAGAAGAAAATTTCCCCAAGTTAAGGAAAGACATACCCATACAAATATAAGAAATATAAGAAGCATATAGAATACCAAATAGACAGGACCAGAAAAGAAACTCCATATACCATAGCATAATAAAAACACTAAATGTACAGAGCAAATAGCAAATAATGAGAGCTACAAAAGAAAAACAAAGTTACATACAAAGGAAAACCCATCAGAATTATAGCTGACTTTTCAATGAAAACTATGAAGGCCAGAAGAGCCTGGACCAAAGTATTCTCAGTTCTAAATAATCATAAACGCCAACCCAGAATATTTTACCCACCAAAAAAGGTCTATTATAGTTAAAGGAGAAAGAAAAATCTTCCATGATATGAATAGCCTCAAAAAATTCATGTGCAGAAAACTAGCCTTACAGAGAGTACTTGAAACAATACAAAGAGATGAAGAAAGGAATGACTAATACCCAAGGGTCAACATAAAGAAACTAAATGAAGGTATAATTGTGGAAACACAAAGTTAAACCAAGAATACAAGCAGAAATTAACTGACAGAAACCAATACACATCTTTCAATAATAGCTTTAAATATCAATGGACTGAACTCCCCAGTCAAAAGACACAGGCTAGTGGAATGGATTAAGAAACAAAATCCGCCAGGCGTGGTGGTGCACGCCTTTAATCCTAGCACTTGGGAGGCAGAGGCAGGCGGATCTTTGTGAGTTCAAGGCCAGCCTGGTCTACAGAGTGAGTTCCAGGACAGTTGGGGCTACAGGGAGACCCTGTCTCGAAAAGACCAAAAAAAAAAAAAAATCCATCTTTTTGTTGTCTTCAAGAAACCAATCTCACCTTCAAGGGCAGACACTCCCTGAAAGTTAAAGTATGGAAAAAATATTCCGAGCAAATGGCATTAAGAAAGAAGCAGGAGTTGCAGTTCTAATACCAGACAAAATAGATTTCAAACTAAAACCAATCAGAAGAGATAAAGAGTGGCACTTCATTCTTATCAAAGGAACAATTTCCCAATAAGATATTACAATTGTGAATATATATGAACCAAACTCTAGTGCAACCAACCTCATAAATATAATAGTTTAGGACTTTAAGACACAGATTAATCCCAATTTACTTATAGTAGGGGACTTTAATACCCAACTGTCTCTTTTAGACAAGTCAACCAGACAAAGAATAAACAGAGAGACAATATCATATATCAAATGGACCTAATAGACATCTATTGAATATTCCACCTCAAACACCAAAGAATACACTTTCTATTCAGCGCCCAATGGAACTTTCTCCAAAAACTGACCACATACTGGGGCACAAAATAAACCACAACAATTACAAAAAAAACCCCAAAACCAACCCTGAAATAATTCCATGCTTTCTATCAGATCAGAATGCAATAAAGCTGAAACTCAACACCAGAAGATGCCCTAGTAACTACATGGAGATTAAAAAAAAAAAAAACCTAAAAGAAACAGATGAATATCTAAAATCATAAGAATCACCAAAGCTAAACCAAGAAGAGATCAACAGCTTAAACAGACCCATAATATATAAAGAAATTGAAACAGTAATACGAAACCTCCCAATTTAAAAAGTCCAGGCCCAGATGGATTTACAGCTGAATTCTACCATTTAAAAGAGATCTACAGGGGCTGGAGAGATAGCCTAGTTGTTAAGAGCATCAACTGCTCTTGCGGAGGACCGGGGTTCGATCCCCAGCACCCACATGGCAGCTGAGAACTGTCTGTAACTCCAATTCTAGGAGAACTCCAATTCCAGGGGAATCCGAGACCCTCTTCTGACCTCCGCGGCATTGCACGACATGGGTGCACAAACCTACATGCAGACAGTACATTCATACACATACAAAAATAAATAAAATTAAAAAAATACTATAAAAAGGCATGTGCCATCACGCCTGGCAAATAAAATATTTTTAAAAAAGAGATCTACAAACAAGAGTACTTACATTATTCAAAAAGATAGAAACAGAGGGAGAACTCCCAAATTCCTTCTATGAAGCATCATTCCAGTGTCAAAAACAGGTAAAGATAAAACCTAAAAGAAAACTTTAGACCCATATCCTTAATGAACATAGATGTAAAAATTCTCAGACAGGCGTGGTGGCACACGCCTTTAATCCTAGCACTTGGGAGGCAGAGGCAGGCGGATCTCTGTGAGTTCAAGGTCAGCCTAGTCTACAGAGTGAGCTCCAGGCCAGCTGGGACTAAAAAAAAAAGGAGACCCTGACTGAAAAATACACACACAAAAAATTCTCAACATAATGCTTGCAAACTATATACAGGCACACATCAAAAATATCATCCACCATAATCAAGACTACTTTATTCCAGAGATGCAAGGATGGTTTACTATACGTAAGTCAATAAATGTCATAAATCATATAAATGGACTCAAAGACAAAAAAAATCACATGGTAATCAGATGCAGAAAAGGCCGTTGTCATAAATCATATAAATGGACTAAAAGACAAAAAAAAATCCCATGGTAATCAGATGCAGAAAAGGCCTTTGATAACGGGAGCATACCTCAACATAATTAAAGCTATATACAACAAACCCACAGACAACATCATTGTAAATGGGAAAATTCCCCTCAAAATCAGGACCCTGATGATGCTGTCCACTATCTCCATTCTTTTTTAATATAGTGCTTGAAACTCTTGTTAGAGCAATAAGACAAGAGAAGATAATTAAAGGAGTACTAATTGGAAAAGAAGAGGTCAAATTATCCCCTTTTTCAGAAAATGTGATAGTATACCTAAGAGATGTCAAAAATTTCACCAGAAAACTCCTAGAAATGATTCACACTTTCAGTGAAGTGACAGGTTATAAAATAAATCTAAACAAATCAGTAGCCTTTCTGTATACAAATAACAAAGGTTTGAAGAAAAGTACCTGGAAACCCTCTCATTCACAATAGCCTAAAAAAAATCTTGGAATAAACCTGACCAAAGACATTAAAGATCTTTACAATGAAAATTTTAAATATTTAAAGGAGATTGAGGAAGACATCAGAGGATGGAAGGAACTTCCATGCTCAGGGACTGGAAGAATTAATATTGTGAAAATTATCATCTTACCTAAAGGGATATATAGATTCAATGCAATCCCAATCAAAATCCCCATGGCATTCTTTACAGAATTGGGGAAAAAATCCTAAAATTAATATGAAAGCCCAAAAGACCACAGATAGCCAAAGCAACCCTGAGCACAAAGAGCAATGGAGGAGGGATTACTATACCAGATCTCAAACTATATTACAGAGCCATAGTCATAAAAAACAACAGAGTACTGGCACAAACATAGACCTGTAGATCAATGGGACATAACTGAAGATCTAAACCTGAGTACATGCAATTTCTGCCACCTGATATTTGACAAAGGGAACAAGAATACTCAGTGAAGGAAAGACAAGCATCTTCAGCAAATGGTGCTGGTGAAACTGGATCTCTACCTGTAGAGGAATTAAACCACTTATCTTTTACTTTGCACAAAAGTCAAATCCAAATGGATCAAAGACCTCAATGTGAAACCTGAAACTCTGAAAACATTAGAAGAAAACATTGGCAGTAACATGCGAGATATAGGTGTAGGAAAGGACTTTCTTTTTTCAATATTTTATTACTTTTATTTTATATGAATGAATGTATTGCCTACCTATATGTAAGTGCACCCCTGTCCTGCAATGCCCATGGAAGTCAGAAGAGGGTGTTCAAGCCCCTGGAATTGGAGTCGTGCTCGTAATCACTGAGCCATCTCTCCAGCCTGCCCCCCAGGAAAGGAGCTTCTAAATCTGACATCAGCTGCTCAGGAATTAAAGTCAACAGTCAACAAGTGGGACCTCATTAAACTAAAAGCTTCTCTATAGCAAAAGAATCAACTAAAGAAGTGAAGAAAAACCCACAGAATGGGAGAAAGTCTTCATCAGCAATACATCTGACAGAGGTTTAACATCCAGAATATATAAACTACTTAAAAGAATCAGGAAAACATGTGACTTAGTTCAAAGATGGGCTAAGGATCTGAACAGAGTTCTCAAAAGAAGAAAAAGAGATGGCCAAGAAAGATCTTTAAAAATGTTCAACATTGTTAGTAATTAGGAAAGTGCAAATTAAAAATACTTTGATTTCATCTTATCCTAGTCACACTGGCTATGATTAAGAAAACAAATTATACCAAATTCAGGAGAGGGTGTGGGGAAAGTGGAATGCTCACTGCTGGTGGGGGCTGCAAGCTTGTGCAATCCCTATGGAAAGCAGTGTGAAGGACTCTTAAAAAAAACTAAAACAATAAACATGCCATTAGACATGGTTATACCACTCCTTGGCATATACACAAATGTCTCATCCTATTGCAGAGATACTTGCACATCCATGTTTTTTTTTTGTTTTTTTTTTTAATTTTTTTTAAATTTTATTTATTTCCGTATGTGTATGAATATACTGTCTGCATGCAAGTTTGTGCACCCGTGTCGTGCAATGCCGCGGAGGTCAGAAGAGGGCGTCGGATTCCCCTGGAACTGGAGTTCTCCTGGAATTGGAGTTTCAGACGGTTCTCAGCCACCATGTGGGTGCTGGGGATCGAACCCGGGTCCTCTGTGAGAGCGGTGGCGCTCTTAACCGCTAGGCCATCTCTCCACCCCCGCACATCCATGTTTATTGCTGCTCTTTTCACAATATCTAAGAGATGGACACAACCTAATTCTCTCTCAACTGACAAGTGAACAATAAAAATGTAGTACATTTACACAATGGAGTTCTACTCAGTGGTAAAGAAAGACAACATCATGAACTTTGCAGGTAAGTGGATGGGACTAGATGCTGTTATGCTAAGTGAAGTAACACAGACTCAGAAAAACAAATGATGTATGCTCTCCCTCATTTGTGGATCCTAGGACCAAATCCTTGTGTGTGAGTATGTGTGGTGGTGTTAACTGTAGGAACCAGGAAGATGGAAAGGAACCAGGGAGGTAAAGAGAAAGAAGGAACCTGATAGAGAAGAACAATAGGAGCCAGGAGATAAGTGGATAAAATGGAGGTTATTTAGATGGAAGGGGAGACAGATGGTTATTCAAGGAAACCTGGGGATAAATGGAAAGAAGGAGCTTAAGAGAGGTGGTATTATCAAGGGAAAAATGGGGAAAGTGGGGGATAAGTAGAAGAAAATGTTAAAAACTCCATTAGATTGAATATAGACAAATAATGTATCCAAAGGGAGGTTCTTTAAAAACTTGATAGCCAAATATACCCTGTAGAGCTAAACTAAATTTTTAATGAGTTGTGATGATTTTTCTTCTGCATGTGACAGGCACTCATGCAATCTACTGCTGGGCCTTTCTGTGGGATGAAAGGAAGGAAGTTATAGACTCTGGCTTGATACCAGGGCAAGAGCTATTAGAGTCAGGATACCAGAGCTAGATGTTACATGCTGCTTTGTTAATACTAAAATTACCTTTAATTCCAGCACTCAGGAGGCAGAGGCAGGAGGATCTCTGTGAGTTCAAGGCCAGCCTGGTCTACAGAGTGAGTTCCAGGCCAGCTGGGGCTATTAGGAGACCCTGTCTCAAAAAAAGATTAAAAAAAAGAAAGAAAAAAGAAGAAACTTGTTGTGGGAATGTCCTCATTCAACCATGGATGCCAAGAGTTCCAGGAGCTACAGGGAGACCCTGTCTCAAAAAGACAAAAAAAAAATACTAAAATTAATTTTTCCAGCATTTTGCCTGCTATTAATTACTCCACAAATAGTCTAAATCTCTGGAGGAGACATCCCTTTGGAATCACTCGGTTCTCAGGTCTGCCTCCAAGCCAAGGCAGAGCAAGAATATACACAATGGGAGATGTGTGCACTAGTCAGAATTCTCTAGAGAAACAGAACCAGTGAGACATATTACTATAGAAGAAATTTGTTAAGCCAGGCATGGTGGTGCACACCTTTAATCCTAGCACTCGGGAGGCAGAGGCAGGCAGATCCCTGTGAATTTAAGGCCAGCCTGGTTTATAGAGTGAGTTCCAGGTCAGCTGGGGCTATTAGGAGACCCTGTCTCAAAAAAAGATTAAAAAAAAAAAAGAAAGAAAAAAGAAGAAATTTGTTGTGGGAATGTCCTCATTCAACCATGGATGCCAAGAAGCCCTGCCGTTACGAGTAGTCTGCTCAGGCTCTGCACTGGGTATTTCCAAGTTCTCAGTGTCTTACTTAAAGAAATGAAAGAAGCTCACACGAACTGCAAAGAAGCAAGCAAATTTTATTCAAAAGTGAAGTGACAGTAGAGAGCAGAAAGAAATACGCCATCAAGAGTGACAGTGGGCCTTGAGTAAGGCTCCACTGGGAACAGAGGCCATAAGGGCCAGTTTATGTTTAGACAACATGGTGCTGACATGGATATCTAGAATGAGTCAGCTAAAACATGGCTGACACTGGACATCTGGAGGGGCTGTCAGCACCAAATGATCTGCATGCACCAGTACCAGTTGTTTAGGGGTATGCCAGTATAACATGGATGACATACAACCTCCGTGTGGACAGAGTGGAAAGCAGATAAAACCTGGAGAAAGAACTTGGACTACTGAGAGTCTACATGATGCTGTACCATCTGTCATGGACTTGATGAACTAATGGATGGGCTCTGACTTCAGGTCAGTACCACCATGTAGCTGAGAAAGAGCAATTTGTTTTCTCTTAGAAAGGTCTTTAGTGGACATGCATTATGCATATTGCCCCAGGGATGTTGTATACCCTCACCTTTTGTTATGGTTTAGTGATGCAGGGCCAGGTGTCAGGACAATGCTCAAGATGGTCATTTTGTATTATTATACTGGCGACATTATGCTACTTCTGATTTTCTTACAGATTAGGAATTACTGA
Source organism: Rhizomys pruinosus (assembly GCA_009823505.1). Lineage (NCBI taxonomy): Eukaryota > Metazoa > Chordata > Mammalia > Rodentia > Spalacidae > Rhizomys > Rhizomys pruinosus. Next base: position 909,828 of record VZQC01002834.1, read on the forward strand.
ATCTGAGAGGTGCTTTGGGAGCATCTCTAAAATTGTAGGGATGGATGGTAAATAACTCCAGGGCATAGAGGCCTGGTTTGTCTGTACCAAGGGGTAAGGAGATGAAGTAGTCCCTAAAAGCTGGGTAACAAGAGGTCTTGGGAGCAGTGAAATAGATGTAGTAGTATAATATATGGGCCCCCAAAATACAGATGCCTGGTATACTGGTAATTTAAGTAGAGGGTCACAAGTCTCATGAAAGAAAGGTGGTGACAGTACAACTGTCCACTGATGTTATTTCAACAAAAACAGAGGTTGGCTAAAGCAGCCAGTGTGGTGAGTTAAGGACTATATGGCTGATAGTCATAAATAAGCCCTCCCCGTTCCATGTGTATGAAGGATTGGGAAATGGGCCATTGGCCTGTGTGGAGCCATCTTATATAAGAGGGTCTATGTAGCCTTGAAATAATAGTTGGCTTGAGAACCTAGAGCTGAGAGCTTGGCTAAACTATAGAGTCTAAGAACCTACCTACACAGCCTAGAGAGCTAGTAGTGTGTCTGAGAGCCTACAGAGCCCAAGACCCTGAAGAATCCACAGAGCCTGAGAGCCTGGGAACTCTGTGTAGCCTAGAGAGTTAGTAATGGGCCAGAAAGCCTATAGGGCTTGAGAGGCTGGGAACATATAGAATCTGAGAACCTGTAGCACGTAGAGGGTTAGTAGTATCTTGTTATCTATATATTTACTGTGGATATGGGTCTGTTTTGGTAAACCACCATCTCTCTAAAAGGAGTGGAATGTTGGGAATAGAAGAACATAAGGGACAGTTATATTTAGAAAACATGGCACTGATACAGATATCTGGTACAATTCAGCTAAAATATGGCTGACACTGAAGGACAGAGTAAGCACAAAATGGCTGACACCAGATGTCTGGGAACCCCAAGGTGAACAGTGTCATAATCTGGTATACAACTAGTTTTATCAGAATGCTACTTTTGTGTGATTCTGCATAAATATGGCCTTGAGATCAGATGCTGAGCCTTAGTCACAGCCTTTACCTTTGCTAGCCTGCCTGTATGTCTGTCTGTAGACTCGAGTGTCTACCTCCATGTGGCCTGTGTGCTGGTCTCTGTATATGTATGTCTGTGCCCACCTGTGTGCAGCCTGAGTGTGCCAGTGTGTGCTTAGGTACCTGCTGGCATCTGCCTGGCTAGTGACCTGTGTGCTGGTGAGTAAAGCATGAGTTACATGACTCTAACTCTCTGATTTCCCTTTCGTCTCCCAGCATATCATGACCTTCCTCATTACCTGGCATTGGAGCATAGACCTCACAGGCTAAGAAGCCCAATTATTGTTTGGGGATTCCTTTTATATGGTTCCTTTTATAAGGAGGTGCTTGGTTGCTAGGGGCTGAGTTTGGGTGGTTCTCAAGTTATAGAGCCTCTTTCCTATGGTTTGTACCTTCACATAATACATCTGATTCTATTTATTATTTATTTATTTATTTTCCTTGGTCTTTTTAAGATAGGATCTCCTGGTAGTTGGAGTTGGCCTGGAACTCCCTATGTGTACCAGGCTGGCCTTGAACTCACAGAGATCTGCCTGCCTCTGCCTCCCAAGTGTTGGGATTAAAGGCATGCACCACCACACCTGGCAATATATCTGATTTTAATCATATGCATCCATGTTTATGCATAGGCATAGATGGTAACTAGGGTTTTTTTCCCCCTAAAAGCTCACTTTGAGGACACAGTCTAGTTTATTATGCATGTACCACCCCAAACAGTTCAAGCCAAATCAGCCTCCCATGTCTTATATACAGTGTAACTAGAGTATGATTGATAGAGTTTGACAAAATTTGAGGGTTGTTAAGGGAAGAAACTTATTCTATTGTTCAGAGAGGGGTATGCATGCTTCTCGATGCTAATGGGAGTCCTAGCTTGCTTTCAGGGTGCTAAGTACATTGGTCAGAGTGGATAACATGTACAGGTCAGGGTCCTAGGCTGCCAAAGGTACTCTTAGAAGAGGGATGTGTGCATAACCCATAGCAAGTGGAGTCCCCGGGTGCTAAACTGCCTTCTTTGCTTGCCTTCCTTACTATCATGCCCTAACTGTAAGCTGGAAAACCAGGAGTGCAATTACTATGGTGCAGAGGTGTGAGAACTGGCACCCAAAGACCCAAGAGCCAGTAGTGCAATTACTATGGTGCAGAGGTGTGAGGACTGGCACCCAAAGACCCAAGAGCCAGGAGTGCAATTACTATGGTGCAGAGGTGTGAGAACTGGCACCCAAAGACCCAAGAGCCAGTAGTTCCATGTTCATGAACAGAAGATGGGTATCCCAGCTAGAAAAGAAAAGTAAATTCCTTATCTTCTACCTTTTTTTTTTTTTTTGGTTCCATGTGAGCTTCAATCATTGTGGCACACATTGGTGAAGGAAGAACCTCTGTATCAGTCTAGTGATTCAAACACTAAGCTCTTCCAGAATCCTGCTAGCAAAGATATTCAGAAACAATGTTTTAGTGGCTATCTGGCCACCCCCTAACCCAGGCAAGATGATGCATAAAACTGATGATTATAACGTATTACTTAAAATAAAATGGAATATTGGTAGAAAGGGACAATGGTGACAAAAAAATCAATAAATTATTACTATATGTGCCCTAAAAGCAGGGATAGTTAAGGCATTTTATTATTGTGCTAGTTAGTTTTAGTATATATTGATCTTAAATTGTTCAATGTTTGAAAGTTTATTAATATATGAGCCAAACAAAAAATGGAAAATAAACTTTGTGCTTTTGCTTTTAGTCATTACACAAAAAATTAATTTAGTTGCCTGAGATACGTTTTTTTGATCTGTTTTCCTGTAAACCTCAATACTATGCATAAAACATTGGTATACAACTCATTCTTAAAAGCGTCAATGGATTGTACTTAGGATAGAATATGTCCTCTAAGGTCCCACACCTTCTGGATCCCTTCCCCTCCTTTTGCCCAATCCACTCCAGGCCTTCTACAGTCCGTCCTAGCTGGCAGGCATATTTCTTTTGTCCTTCAAACAAGAATATCCTGAATGAATTCTAGTCACGGCCTCATTTAAACATTAGTTCCTCAGAATTCTGCTAATCTTTATCTTCTCTGGGGATCTAGTCATTTCCTTCACAACACATCTGCAATTTCCTGTTTGTCTTGTCAGAACATAGAATCCCTCCCTAATTTAAGAATAAGATCTATTTTTTCAATTCAAATTGTAATATCTAATATAGACCTTGATTGGTGACAACACAGAGGAAAGACTGTCAATGGTGATTTCTAAATGAATCTGAGATTTATTTATATGTCTATATTCTATTTTTTATTTTGGTCTTTTTGAGACAGGGTCTCCCTGTAGCCCTAGCTGTCCTGGAACTCACTTTGTAGACCAGGCTGGCCTTGAACTCACAGAGACCCACCTGCCTCTGCCTCCCAAGTGCTAGGATGAAAGGCATGCACCACTGCGCCCGGCTTTTATGTCTATATTCTATAGAAAGAAATTATCTTCATTAATGTGCTTACATATAGTGGCAGAGTGTATCATGTACCAAGAACCCTAAGGGAAGGTGACTTTGGTGATTTCACAATGTCTCTTTTCATACCCTTGTGGATTTCTCCAAGGGGTAAAATGAGGGGAGGACAATGACATCATTTGGTATGATATTTGATATTATCGACTTGACAGCCTCTAGAATCACCTAGGGGTCAAACCTCTGGCCATGTCCATGAGGCAGTTTCCAGACTGGATCCATTGGGATGAGAAGACCCACTCTCAGTGGAAGTGGCACCATTCCATGGGCTGACATACCAGACTTAAAAAGGAGAAAGAGCTGAGCACAGCATTCATCTCTGCTTCCTGACTGCAGATGTATCGGGCCCAGCTGCCTCAAGCTCCTGCCACCGTGCCTTGCCCATCTCAGTGGGCTGACTGTACCTTTGCACTGTGAGGCAAAAACATACCCTTGCTTCCTTATGTTGTATTTTAATTTTAAGGATGAAAAAAAAGTTCTCACAGCAACAAGAAAAGTAACTAATACACTGGGCGCATGTGCAGTAGGCTGGGCAATGGTTCCATGCAGCAGAGGGAGAAATGGAGGGAAGTCTACAGGACACAGCCTCTAAGTGACCCTATGGGTCCATGGCTGTGACTTCCTCTTGGCATTTGCATCTGAGATTCATATGGAGACAAGAAATTATTTTGAAATAGGCACATGAAGAATTATGAAGGACAATATTCTGTCTATTTTACAAAATTTCTTTTAAGCATCCATTCAATATTGTATTTCCTTTTTTTTTTTTTTTTTTTTTTTTTTTTGTTCTTTTTTTTTTTTTTTTTTTTTTTTTGCCTCAGCTGTCCTGGAACTCACTCTGTAGACCAGGCTGGCCTTGAACTCGCAAAGATCCGCCTGCCTCTGCCTCCCAAGTGCTAGGATTAAAGGCGTGCGCCACCACGCCCGGCAATATTGTATTTCCTAAGGCAATGTTTGTGTTTTATAAACTTCCATGTATTTGTGTTTAAACACACTTGTAGTTAAATCTAAATGACATGGAAAATGGGATTTGGTGAGAAAAAAAATCAAGGACTTCTTATTTACCATGTTACAAAGTTAATTAATAATGCCAGAGTTAAAGCCAAAACCAACACCAAAATCCCAACACCCCCCCACCCCTGACACACACACACACACCTACTTTGGTATTTTTGAGACAAGGTCTCCCTTTTGTAGCTCCAACTGGCCTAGAACTTGATATATAGACCAGGCTGGCCTCAATCTCACAAAGGTCCATCTGCCTCTGCCTCCCAGTACTAGGATTAAAGGTATGCTCCACCCGTTTTCAAACATATTATATTGCCATCTTTTCAGTTTTATCATAAGATTTTTTTTTTTTTTTGGTCTTTTCGAGACAGGGTCTCCCTGTAGCCCCAGCTGTCCTGGAACTCACTCTGTAGACCAGGCTGACCTTGAACTCACAAAGATCCGCCTGCCTCTGCCTCCCAAGTGCTAGGATTAAAAGCGTGAGCCACCATGCCCAGCTATCATAAGATGTTTTTAATAAAATGCTTACTTTTACTTAATGAGCACAATTAACTGAAAATTAATGTTTTAACCATACTATGAAAATTCCATTAGGCAATTCATGCTTACTTAGCTGTTGAAATTAGCAAAAACCAATCTCCTTTTCCTTTTCCTTTTTCTATCTCATTTTCATTTCTTTCTCCTTTCTTCCATCTTTTATTTCTTCCCAAAATATATACCCTGGTGTGATCCTGGAGCCCTAATAGGTGCACACATTTTGAATGAATAATCCTTAGATTCAGGAATATCCAACCAGACACGACCCGAGTAAGTTCATATGATCCAGGAGACCCATAATCCCCATAATCATATGTGTCTGAAAGCAGACCACATTAAAAATATATAAAGTATATACATATATTATATATGTATATACACATATATATTATTTAGAGAACACACATCCCACCAAACATGCATGTGGAGGTCAGAGGACAACTTTTATAATTGGTTCTCACTTCTTAATGTTGTTCTGGCCTTGCTGTGTACTCCAGGCTTGCTGTCCCATGAGCCTCCAAGCAATTCTCCTGTTTCTGCCTCCCATCTTGCTATAGTAGTGGTAAGGTTACAGATGTGTGCCCCTGCATTTGACCTTTTATGTGGGGTTCAGGAGTCAAACTCAGTTTGTCAGGGTTACACAGCAAGTGCTTTTTTTTTTTTTTTGTCTTTTTGAGACAGGGTCTCCCTATAGCCCCAGATATACACTCACTCTGTAGACCAGGCTGGCCTTGAACCCACAGAGATCTGCCTGCCTCTGCCTGCCTCTGCCTCCCAAGTGCTGGGATTAAAGGCATGCTCCACCATGCCTGGTGCATTGATACCATTTCATCATTATGCAGTACTTACTTTACTGTTTGTTCCTACTGCAGCTGACAGCAAAATAAAAAGTGTTCTCTGCTGACTCTTGAATGAGTCAGTATCCCTCTTTTCATTTCCTTATTCTGAGTTCTTCCTAAGGTCCCAATAAGCAGTTCTCTACCCAGAAATTATAATTAAAGCCATTAATTAAAAAAATACACATAGGCCTTAAAACATCAATTACCATTCTTTCAGGTCATATCCAATGAAGCACAGGAAGTAAACACAGTTCTGTGCACAAATCTGAAACATTAAAGAACACAATGATCTTTTCCTTTCATCCATATGTTTGTAAATAATTTAGTTGATATGTCACAGTGGCCTGCTTCTATACCTTCTGCTGTTTGGGGAAGTGTTTTCCATTTCTCGCTTCTGTTGGTGGTAGAATTTGGTAGGCCATGCAGACTTTCTTGAAGAACAGAAGACAAGAATATGTTAGCTCCAGTGCACGACGCTTACTTATAATGCTCACTAATGTCTCACAGATACATGGAAAAAGACCTGGGGAGGTTCATGTCAGGTAGAGTTTCTCTAAGTTACTCATTTAAAAAATTTCTTTTATATGTATGAGTGTTTTGCCTGCATGTAAGTGAACCACATGAGTGGAATGCCCACAGAGGACAGAGGAGGGTGATGGAGTCACAGATGGTTGTTAGCCACCACGTGGTACAGGGAACTGAACCCAGGTCCTCTGAAAGAGCAGCCCAGTGCTCTTAACTGCTGAGCCATCTCTCTAGCCCCAGTTGCTCACTTTAAAACAAATTGTGTAGTCTTTGCAAAAATATGAAATCAAGGATAATCTTTGTTTTGATGCCTATGTTTTTGTGGTACTGGGAATGGAATTCAGGGCCTTGTACATGCCAGTCAAGCACACTACCACAAGCTACATCCCTAGCCCCCAAATCTTAATAGGCTTGTATGGATACAGATTGGTATTTTCCTGTTGTCCAAGAATTTAGAATCAATCTATGGTCATGAAAGCAGTGGGTAAGTAGTAGCCCCACATTTTGAAGAGGGGTTCTCAACATACACTCGATCTTACTACTGCACATTTGTTTTCTGATTTAGAAGCCATCATTTTCAATAGCATACAGGAGGGAAGGTCTGAGATTCATCAGAGCAGGTGTATTTTAGGGGCACTTTACTAGAACAGAGTACATTGTAGCATTCTTTCCTGTTCTACATGGAACAGAGGTACATGAAGGGAGGTAGTAAGAGTTCCCTGAGAAGACCTGGACTGCTGGCCAAAATAAGATGTTGAACTTTTGCTCCTGGCTAAGTGGTTGCTGGGCTAGGCTGGGTTACCATAGGAGGCAAGTGAGTCTGGGGAGAAACTGAAAGAAATCCCCTTGACTTTGAAGCTTCAGAGAAGCCTGAAGAATGAACCTGGCCCTGCTGCACAGGGACAGAGGGTTGCCAGGAGAGTAGGTTACATCACTGCGGGGATCTCTCTCCATCACCAGCTCCATTCTGCAGGCCTGTCCTCGAGGGTTCCCGGCAATGGGGATGGGGAAAGGAGGGTGCGCTGTCTGCTAGCCCTGCAGCCTCCCACTCCCAGAGACAATCAGATGCAACAGGGAGACTAGTCAAGCTGGGTCTCATTTATTGCCAGCACTACAGCGGTTTATAAAGGCACAAATCACAGAGATGTCCAGGGCATGAAATGGGCAACCAATGATCTTAAGGGTCAAGGCAGCGTGCAGGCTGCATTCCAAGCAGCTTAAGGGCAAGCATGGGCTGATCAGAGCTGTCCATGAGTGAGGAAATAGCTAGGGCCATCTTTTCTAGGCAAGTCCTATTAATTTGTAAAGGCCCTTTACATCACCACTGTTGACCAAGGAGACATCATAGACTATCCAACAAGTGGAATGAAAGCAGGCTGGGTCCACTTTCCTCCACATTGGCCTCTGCCTACCACCGTAATAGGAGAACAGAGAGGGGAGGACAGGTGATTTGAATTGGGTGAGAAATTAAAGTTTAATTTGGACTGAACGGAAATGTTCCAAAGATTCTTCTCACATTTGAGAGTGACGTCAAAGCTAAAGGATCTGCCTTAAAGCCATCTAGGGGCCAAGGAAGATCTGCTTGTTTGAAAGTAGAGGTAGAGAAGAAAAAGCAGTATTCTATTATCACAGATTTCAACCTGTTTAATGAGTCAGTTACAGTCTATTTGCAAAGTAAGCTGTTGTACCAACTATTGCCTATATTTGCTCTCCCCTCAACTTTTACGATCTAAACCTAAATCTAATCAAGCCTCTCATACTACCCACCAGGTTACAGGAAATACTGAGTTGAAAGAACTTGTTCATGGCCTCAAGAAGATGTTATGTGTCCAATCCAGAATGTGAGAAACTCCAGAAAAATAGCTCTACTTCTTGACAAAAACAGGTGATTTATTACCAAGATAACACATGATGCTAGATCTAAAACAACAGGGAGGAGAAATAAAGAAAGGGTAGAGTAGTTTCCTTGCTCATGGCAGGGCCAGAAGGGGGTGTCAAATCCCCTGGTTCTGGAGTTACAGATGGTGGTTAGCTGCCCTGTTGGGTGCTAGGAATTGAACTTGGGTCCTCTAGAAGGACAGCAAGTATTCTTAACTGCTGAGCCATCTCTCCAGGCCCCTTAGCTTATGATTTAAGGGATATATTCATGCAGAACCTGAGTTCTGGAGCTGGGACATCAAAGGAAATTCAAGAAGCTACTTGCAGATGCAACATGATTTATTTTCTCTAGGTGAGGGTGTATGCCCTTGTTCCCAAGGACCTTCTATAGGAAATCACACAAAGGTGGCCTCTTAGTCAGACTAGTTATATAACAGATTACATTACTATTTACTTTTGGGGTCCTCAGACATCTGTATAAGACATTTTGTTCTGACTCATAGCCCCCTGGATAGCTAACGTTAGCCATCTTGGCCCATGTTGGAAACTCTTATCAGCTTCATGTTGTCTAAAGATAAATAGGCCCTCAAAGCCTTGATTCCTTTCAGTCCATCATAGTGGGACAGGGGTTAGTAATAGAAGCTTGAGATGGCTGGTCACAAGCTTGTGTAGAAAGGACACAAGGAGGAGATCTCCTGAGACCAGCGGAAGCGCAGGAAGGCAGCTCTCTTCACAATAGCAAGGAGGTGGAACCAACCCAAATGCCCCTCAACTGATGAGTGGTTAGAGAAAATGTGGTACATCTACACAATGGAGTTCTATGCAGCAGTAAAGAAAGATGACATCATGAGCTTTGCAGGAAAATGGCTGGAGCTAGAGACATCATGCTGAGTGAAGTAACACAGTCCCAGAAAAACAAACCACGAATGGTATACCTCATCTGTGGATGTTAGTGCCAATTACCTAGTTGTAAGTATTTCTTGTGCATGGTCCCTTGAGCTTTTGTCCAAAGCAGTTGGGAATGATACATATTGGAAACAACAACAACAACAGAAAGGACTGCATCAAAGAATTGACTGAAACAGTGAACTTCTGCTCAAAACAGTCAACTTCCACATGGAGAATATAGAGAAAGACTGAGAAAGAGATGAAAAGCATGTTTGGCAGAATGCATGAGCTTTGGGGATTCCCAGGATTTCAGATATTCATCCATTTATCTTAAGTTTTCAAATTGAGTAGAATATAAGTTTTTGAAGTATTCCCGTATGATTGACTGGATCTTTGCATTGTCTGTTGTGATGTTTCCCCTTTCATCATGAATTCTATTGATTTGGAGTTGCTCTTTCTTTCTTTTGATTAACTGGGCTAGAGGTCTGTCTATCTTTTTTATCCTTTCAAAGAACCAACTTTTGGATTTATTGATTTTTGTATTATTTTCTTTGTTTCTACTTTATTGATTTCTGCTCTGATTTTTATTTCTTCCTGTCTGTTGCGTTTAAGCTTCATTTGTTGTCTTTCAAGTTTTTAACTGCAGTGTTAGCTCATTTATTTGTGCTCTTTCTGTTTTTTTTTTTTTTTAATTTAGGGCTATAAATTTCCCTCTTAGGACTGCTTTTAAGGTGTCCCATAGGTTTTGTTGTGTTGTACTGTCATTGTCATTTAGTTCCAGGAATGCTTTTATTTCTTTATTTCTTCTTTGACCCATTCATTATTCAGGAATGTGTTGTTTAGTCTCCATGTGTTCATGTAGGTAGTAGGGCTTATCTTGGTGGTGATCTTGAGCTTTATTGCACTGTGGTCTGATAGAGTGTATGAAATTATTTCAGTTTTTTTTTTTTTTTTTTGTTGAGGTTTTTCTCTGTGCCCCAGTATGTGGTCAATTTTGGAGAATGTTCTGTGGGGTGCTGAGTAGAAAGTGTATTCTCTGGTAATAGGGTGGAATATTTGGAAGATATTTGTGAGGTCCATTTGCTGTATTGCATTGTTCAGTTCAGATGTATCTCTGTTTATTCTTTGTCCAGTTGATCTGTCCAAGGGGCTCAGTGGGGTATTGAAGTCCTCTACTATGAGTGTGCTGGGGTTAATCTGTGCCTTGAGGTCCTGCAGAGTTGTGTTTATAAAGATTGGTGCACCTGAGTTTGATGCATACATATTCATTATTGTGAACTCTTCATGGTTAATTTTCCCTTTTATAAGGAGGTAATGGCCCTCTTTTCTTTTCTGATTACTTCTACTTTGAAGTCTATTTTGTCTGATATTAAAATAGCAACTTGTATTAGTCACTTTTCTATTGCTGTGATAAATGACCATGACCAAGGGAACTTATAAAAGGAAGAGTTTATTTGAGCTTATGATTGACAGTTCCAGGGAATTAGAGTCCATTGTGGTGGGAGACATGGTGGCTGGGGCTGGAGCAGCAAGCCGAGGGTCACATCTCGCAATGATCACAGGAAGTCAAGAGAGAGACTGGAGACTGCAAGGCTTGTTAAATTCACTAAGCCTGCCCCAAATGACGTACTTCCTCTAGCATGGCCACACCTTCTAAGACCTCCAAGAACAGTCCCACCAACAGGAGACAAAATGTCTGAATACTTAAAGCCTATGGGGTGACACTCTCATTCGAACCACCACACAACACCTGCTTTCTTTTTGGTTCCATTTGCTTGGGATATTTTTTCCATCCCTTCACCTTCAGTTGGTGCCTATCCTTGAGGGTGAGATGGGTTTCTTGTAGACAGCATATAGACGGATTCTGGTTACTATTCCATTCTCCCAGTCTATGCCTTTTGATTGGGAAATTTAGTCCATTAATATTTAAGGTTATAATTGAGAGATGTGTGTTGCTTCCTTTCACCTCATTATCCATTTGCATTTTTGGTCTGGGTTTCTACTTCTGCAGTTATGCTTTTATTAATTTCTCTTTCAAGGTGCCTGGAAATAGTTGCTCCTCTCCTCTGTCCTTTGAATTGCTTCAAGTATTCTCTGAAGGTTTGGTTTTCTGGACATGTGTTCTTTCATCTTATTTATGTCATGGAAGATTTTTCTCTTTCCTTCAACTATAATCGACATTTTTTGCTGGGTATAGTAACCTTGGTTGGCATTTGTAGTCGTTTAGCACTGGGAATGATTTGGTCCATGTTCTTCTTGCTTTCATAGTTTGCACTGAGAATTCAGCTGTAAGTTGTTTTTCTCTTATGGCTTTCAGAATTTTGTCTTTGCTTTGGGTGTCTAGCGTTTTAACTATGATATGGTGTGGGGAGTTTATTTTCTGGTCTTATCTATTTGGTGTTCTATGCATTTCTTGTATTTGTATGGGTTTGTCTTTTTTTAGTTTGGGAAAATTTTCATCTATTATTTTGTTGAAGATCTGATCAATACCATTCTCTTGGGATTCTTCTCCTTCCTCTATCCCTATGATGTGGAGGTTTGATCTTTTCATGTCTCACATTTCCTGGTTGTTCCACTCTTGTGTATTTTTTAATTTTTCATAGTCTTTACTTGAGCTTTTTAGTTGTTCTGTGTTATCTTCCAGGTCTGATATTCTTTTTTTCTGCTTCCTCCATTCTGCTTCTGAAGCTTTTTCCCATTCTTTTCCTCTTGATTGGATGAATGTTCAGTTTCCTTTTTCATTTCATCCTGTATTTTCTTTAGTATTTCCACTTCCTTTTGGAGTTTCTCAATCTCTTCTTGTAACTCCTTGCTTTGCTGGTTGGTTTCCTTTTTCATTTCAGCATGGGTTCTTTTCAGTGTTTCCACTTACTTCTGGAGTTTGTCCTTTTTTCCCTCTAGCTCTTTCCAGAGTCTGTCATTTTCTCCTTTTAGTTCTTTCTGAAGTTTGTCATTCTTTCCCTCTAGGTCTTTTCTGAGTTTTTCATTCTCCCCCCTTAGTTCTATGATTTCTTTGAGTATATCTGTGATTGTTTTATGATCCGTGTCCTGGGTTACCTCCAGGGAGGTCCTATCGTCGGAATCCTCCACAGGCTTGGTAGAGTTTAGTGTGGAATTATTCTGTGCTTTTCCCATATTGTTCTTTCATTGTGCTCTTGGATGTGGGTTTCCTTTTGCCTGTATTCCAATCTGAATCTCAAATGCCTCTTCACCGTGTTGAAGGATTGCCTTCCTTGATTTCTTCAGATGCCTTCGTTGTATTCTCCTTGTTTATGGAGTGTTATATTGGGAGGTATAGCTCACTCTTACCTTTCTATCCTGCAAGAACTTGGTAGGTAACAACCCATATGACACCCTCTGAGCCCTGTACTCCCTCTGCTGCCAGCCAGTTCCTCTAGGTTGTTTGTATGGCTTACTGGACACTCCCTTTGGAATTCCAGTTGAGGTGGGGGGTGGGGGGAGTTTCCTGCTTATCCTGTGCCCTGGTATCCTGCTCCTCAGCTGGTCTGGCAGAGGCCGCTTGCCTCTATGCAAGGCAGGCCAAACCTCCCAATCTCCCACAGTCCACCTGCCTGATGCAGCAGCCTGGTTCCCCATGCCTGAGCTGGTCTGGCAGAGGCTGCCTGCCTCTATGTACAGGGGGCCAAACCTCCCCATCTTCCACAATCCCTCATTTTCAGTCTTTTAAGAGTTCTCCACACTGCTTTCCATAGGGGTTTCACAAGTTTGCATTCCCACCAGGAGTGAATGAGTGTTCCTTTTCCCCCACAATCTCCCCAGCATTTGGTGTCATTTATTTTCCTAGACCTAGCCAGTCTTACCAGGGTAAGGTGAAATCTTAAGCTGGTTTTAATTTGCATTTCTTAATTATTAGCAATGTTGAACACTTTCTAAGATGTTTCTCAGCCATCTTCACTTCTTCATTTGTAAAGTCTCTGTTCAGCTCTTTAGTCCATCTTTTGACAGAGGTCTTTGTGTTCTTGCTCCTTTGTTTTTTGAGTAATTTATATATTCTGGATGTTAATGATCTGTCAGATGAATCACTAGTGAAGGTTTCCTCCCACTCTGTGGGTTTTCTCTTCACTTCTTTGTTTCTTTCACTGTACAGAAGCTTTTGAGTTTAATGAGGTCCCATTTGTCTATTGTTGACCTTGTTTCCAACGCACCAGCTGTCTGATTTAGAACATTTTTTCCTGTGTCCATATTTTGTAGGTTACTGCTGACATTCTCTTCTATCATTTTCAGAGATTCTGGTTTCACATTGAGGTCTTTGATCCATTTGGAGTTGATTTTTGTACCTGGTGAAAGGTAAGGGGTCAGCTTCATCATTCTATAAGTTATGATCCAGTTTGGACAGCACCGTTTGCTGAAGATGCTGTCTTTCCTTCATTGAGTCTTCTTGGCCCCCTTGTTAAATATGAGGTGGCTGAAATTGCATATGCTCCAGTTTGGATCTTCAATTTTGTTCCATTGATCTATTCGCCTGTTTTTGTGCCAGTACCAGGCTGTTTTTTATTACTATAGCCCTGTAATATAGTTTGAAGTCTGGTCTGGTATCCCCCCTGTGTTGTTCTTTTTGAACAGGGTTGCTTTGGCTATCCAGGGTCTTTTGTTTTTCCATATAAATTTAAGGATTTTTTTCTAAGTCTGAAAAGAAATTCATGGGGAGTTTGATTGGGATTGCATTCAATCTGTATATTAGTTTGGGTGGGGTGGACATTTTTACTATATTAATTGTCTATTACTATATTATTTGTCTAAGAGACAAATATTATCCATTTGATCCAATTATGTCCAATATGATCCAATTATCGATTACTATATTATTTGTCTAAGAGACAAATATTATCCAAGTTTATAGAGACCAAAGTATCATTTTTTAAAGTTACAATGGGCAGTGAAGTTTTAATTTTAGTTGTGCTTGCATTAACAGAACCGGTGCACTTACTCTTTAAAGACAAAGTACATGGAAATCGAAACATGCTTCAGCCATGGTGGAACATGCCTTTAATCCCAGCACTTGGAAGGTAGAGGCAAGCAGAGCTCTGTGAGACTGAGGCCAGCCTGGTCTACATAGTGCTTTCAAGGGAGAAGGGATAGAATACAGATGGTATAAAGGGGGAAGGATGAATAATGGAGCAAGAAGAGCTAAGTGGGGTGGGGAATGGGAGGCAGGATAGAGGAGGGAGTATGGGGCGGGATAACCAACACTAGGGACCTTTGGAAAAAAATATGGAAATCTATTGCTGTAAAAACTTCCTAAAATATATACATATATAAAGAATTTAACTTGAGTTACTTTAGTAATAAATAATGTAAATAGTTATAGTGGGGAGACAATGGTTCTTTCAGACACCATCAGTTATCAAATAAAAAGTCCAGTGTCAGGTACAGGTTACCTCTTTTCTAGTTGTTGGTCAGTGGGGATCCATAGATCTCCAAACATTACAGGGTAATTCAACTGCTCTTGATTACCCTCTAGAACTTCATAAGACCCTATTGCTGAAGATACCAAGTATTTGAGTTGTAGAACATGGAGAAATCAAGTTAGTATTAACATAGAAGCTTCATCTCTACTGACTAGCTTTCACAGTGTTAGAAGGTGTTATACACAGTATTGGGGGGAGCAATCAACAGTCTTACTTAGCTGTGTATCCTGCAAACTACAATAATGACTGGCCTGGCAAGACAAGTCCACTGGTGCAATAGTGGCATAAATGTTATGAGAGTAACTAACTACATTCTAATGATTTAAGGCTAGCCTACGACCACTAACAGGGCCAGAAGCCCGGGCTGGATAAGTCATAGGCCTTAGAGGAGATCCAATTAATACTCTGCTAACTGAAAACAATATTATACCACTCCATAAGTACTTTGCTTTATGCCCATAGATAAGTGCATTCTCAGTCGGCATCAGGATCTTTTTGCAGTAGATGGCAATTAACCCAGAGACCCACGACTGACCAAATTGCAGAGACTATGTCAGCTGTGTGCCCAGCCCTAAATAGGATATCTATATCACATTCCCTCCTCCCAAAGCTCAGGGATCATTGTGAAAGTGGAAAGATGGGGAAGATTGTAAGTCAGAGGTGACAATGACATCAGCAAAACAGTGTTTTATTTTTTTTATTTTATTTTATTTTTTGGTCTTTTCGAGACAGGGTCTCCCTGTAGCCCCAGCTGTCCTGGAACTCACATTGTAGACCAGGCTGGCCTTGAACTCACAAAGATCCGCCTGCCTCTGCCTCCCAAGTGCTAGGACTAAAGGCATGCGCCACCACGCCCAGCAAAACAGTGTTTTAAACAGGACAGTTGCACACATAAACTCACAGTAATTTTGACAGCATGCACAAGAGTTGCATAAAACCAAACTAGGCAAAATCCCAGCACGGATGGGGGAGGGTGTCATAAAGTCTCACCCCTAGCTGAGTAGCCACTGACAATTGATGGCTGCTAGGAGAGGGAGAGTCAGTTTTCTTCAGGATGTGATCCCTGAGAGGCTACCCATGTTCCAGTGCATGGCCCTACACCCAGGTACATACTGGTAGCACTAATTGGACTCAGCAGGTTAAAAAAATCAGTGAAGGACAGAGATGCAGAAGATGGAGAGGATGTATTACTTATTTTTTCTGTTGTTGTGATAATAGCAACTTAAGGGAGAAGGGCTTGGCTCATAGAGTGTCCATAGTGGGTAAGGCGTGCTGGCAGATGAGGCTGCTGGTTACAGTCAGGAAGCAAAGAGCAATGAATGCTCATACTTACTTCACTTTCTCCTTTTTATTCAGTCCAGGACCCTGGCCCATGGTTGGTGTCACCCACAATTAAGGTGTGTCATCCTACCTCAGTTAACATAATCTAGATAATCCCATAGCCATGTCCAGGTCCAGAGGCCAGCTTAATCTCTAACCTTTCACAGGCATGTCCTGAGGCTTGTGTCCTATATGACTGTAGATCCCGTTTAACTGACAATTCACCATCACAGATAATGAGTTCAATTTAGAGTTTAGATATTTTTTAATTAAAAAAAATTTTTTTGTATGTGTATGAATGTACTGTCTGCATGTAGGTTTGTGCACCCGTGTTGTGCAATGCCGCGGAGGTCAGAAGAGGGGGTCTTGGATTCCCCTGGAACTGGAGTTCTCCTGGAATTGGAGTTACAGATGGTTCTCAGCCGCCATGTGGGTGCTGGGGATCGAACCTGGTTCCTCTGCAAGAGCAGTCGGTGCTCTTAACCCCTAGGCTATCTCTCCAGCCTGAGTTTAGATTATCTTAAAGATTTATTTTACTCTAAATTACCAGTGTGGGCAAGCGCACGCGCGCGTGTGCGCGTGCGTGCGTGCGTGCTTGCGTGTCTGTCTGTCCGTCTGTGTGTGGAGGTCTATGCAGGTACCCTTAGAGGCCATGAGAAGTCAGAAGATTGTGAAGCACCTGATGTGGGTGCTGTGAAACAAGCAGGTTCTCCTGAAGAGACAGTGTACACTCTTAACCACTGAGCCATCTCTCTAGCCCCTAGAGTTTAGACATTTTAAACTGAGTATCAGGATTTGGTGAGATATCTAAATGGATTTATTCAAGAAGCTGCTGAACATCCAGGTTTCATATTCACAAGACATTCACACAGAAGACACAGGAATCAGTAGCACATTTGTTTATAACATATTAGAAACTATAGAATGTGCTGGCTAGCTTCAGTTAGTCAACTTGACACAGGAAGAAGCCTTAATTGGACAATTTCTTGTATTGTATACCACACTCCCTCCTCCAAAATCTCAGGGATAATTGTGAAAGTGGAAAGATGGGGAAGACTGTAAGTCAGAGGTAGCAATGACACCAGCGAAGCACAATCAGGTACTTGGCCCTACACCCAGGTACATACTGGTAGCACTAATGGACTCAGCAGGTTAAAAAACAGTGAAGGACAGATGTGCAAAAGATGGAGATGATCTAATACTTATTTTACTTGATTGTTGAGTGATATGGGAGGGCCCAGGCCACTTTGGGTGGTGTCACCCTTGGGGAGGTGTTCCTAGATTAAAAGAGCAGGTCAGCATAGGCCAAGGTAACAAGCCAGTAAACAGCATTCCTTCATGGTCTCTGCTTGAGCTCCTGCCTCCAGGTTCCTGCTTGAGCTCCCACTTTGGCTTCCGTCAATGAAAGATTGTGCTGTAAGCCAAAAATTCACCTTCTTTCCCAAGTTAGTTTTCGTCAGTGTTTTATCACAGCAATAGAAAGCTAACCAGAATAGCTGATAACCCAATTCAGACTACATGGGAGAGTGATGATTTGGGTCTTGTAGTTGTTTCGGTATAATTTGTCTCGTTTTGCCAAAATTATGAAAAGCAACAAACAGTAATACCTGTTACTCTTCTATGTGTACTTTGGCAGTCTTTTCAAAGTTCAGAAGATTCAGGCCATAGTGTGAAGTTCCCCAAGGGCAGCTGTAAGCATTTCAGTCCTTACTTTTGTATGTTTGTTCTTTGCCTTTTTTTTTTTTTATTTTTTTTTATTTTTTTTTTTCTCTTTTTTTTATCAGGCATATTTCCCTTTCCCTTCCCCCCACCCCCACCCCATCCCAGATCATGTATTCTGCCATAACTGTCCTGCATCTTTCAGGTTTTTTTTTTTTTCAATTTTTAGTCTATAAGTGATATCCATGAGTAAGGACCTTCGTGCAAAACCAATCTATAATCTGTTGTGCCAAAACCCCACAGTCCCACCATTCAGTGGAGGTTTTGAACAGGTTGTTTGTTCAATCAGTTGTCAAATGAGTATGTCCAGACTACCTCGCTTGAGTTTCAACCGTTCAAAACCGTCGCCCAAGCCAGCCTTTACCTTCTACCACGCCCCCTTCTTCCGCAGATTGTTCCCTAGCTTAGAAAAGGGGCACAGGTGGATGCAAAGCAAAACTGTCCCTTCTCTCTGGAGCTGTTGACTTGGTTTCTGGTCAATTCTGGCTGGTTTCCTTCCATGGGCTAACAGTTTGTCCAGGAGTGAAGCTCTTTCGATCCTACTTAATGAAGCAACAAGCAATTAGTATATAGGTATTTTAGCAGCACTAATAGTTATGGGAAGGTGTATTGTGGCATAGACACATATGTTTGGATGATATGTTAATTCATTGAAATTAGCATTTTTAACCAGCCCTGATAAATATAATTACAGGTCTTACTGTGGCTTACATACAATCCTCCCTAACCTGTAGAGGAGTAGGCTTGTGGCATCAGCCATGGGTTATTCCTCCATAGAGAATGAGAGAACAGCCAATTAGATTTGGGAAT
Source organism: Rhizomys pruinosus (assembly GCA_009823505.1). Taxonomy (NCBI): domain Eukaryota; kingdom Metazoa; phylum Chordata; class Mammalia; order Rodentia; family Spalacidae; genus Rhizomys; species Rhizomys pruinosus. The sequence goes on from VZQC01002834.1 coordinate 928,323, forward strand.
TACAGGCAACATGGCTGCTCTGCTGCACAGTATTTTCAGGCAGGTGAAGTGTAGCCGGTGCTGATGGAGGGGTCTTGCTTGTCTCATGGAGACCCGTATTTGCTTTAATTGGTTTAGTGGCCCTTTTGGGACACTCTCTCGCTGGCAATTTCCCCATGAGCCATTCTGTATAACCCTTGCAAAGTGCGGTCTCAATACAATCCTCCCATTGTTAATTAACTGTCAGGTATTCGGCAGCAGGGTCTTATCGCCTCTCCTCCTGCAGGTATCCCACTTAGGTGGCAAGGAGCCTTTGACCTTTGTGGGGCCCTTGGATCCCTGGCCAGACAACCCCCTGGTTTAGAACAATCCAATTGCTGATTTGTTCAGAAACGCTCCTGCATTGAATATAACTTTGCTAAGTGATAGCCCAAAGACTTTTAGTATTAATAATTTTGGTTGCTGTAAACAGATGTATAAATCCTTTTCACAGTTCTTTATGTCTATTTGTCAATTTAAAGCAGGCATTTTTACCGGTTTTATAAAGAGATATTACCTCTATAATTATTGTCTCCAATTTACAGTTAGGAAAATGACATCATCATCGAATATTTTTTCTCCTTTGTTCTAATGGGGGAGGGAGGCAAGAAAGTTATATCAAAACCTTTGTTGCACCTAGAGAGTATAAGTTTCATTAGGGCTCATATAACTAGTTGTTACATGTAGGGATTGCCAGCATAAGGGTCGACTTGTTTATGGCAATCTGAGGCTTTTCTTTCTTTCGATGTTCAGATGGGTAACCTTTCAGTTGCCACTTTTTGGTACATCTC
>VZQC01002834.1:936675-967617 GCA_009823505.1 Rhizomys pruinosus
GCGGACCCTCTGGCGCAGCGCCGGGTCCCGCCCTCAAGGCCCCAGCTCCCAAGCTACTCGCCCAGGTGGCTTCTGGGTATCCTGCCCAAAGGCGCAGCCGCCCTGGCCGCCGGACTCTCCGGACCCTCTGGCCCAGCGCCCGGGTCCCGCCCTCAAGGCCCCAGCAACCCAAGCTACTCGCCCAGGTGGCTTCTGGGTATCCTGCCCAAAGGCGCAGCCGCCCTGGCCACCGGACTCTCCGGACCCCTGTTCTTTGCCTTTTTGAGACAGGGTTTCCCTGTAGGCCCAGCTGGCCTGGAACTCACTATGTAGACCAAGCTGGCCTTGAACTCAACAGAGAGCTGCCTGCCTCTGCCTGGGACTAAAGGTATGTGCCACCATGCCTGGCAATTCAATCTTCACTTTATTATACCTCTGTGAATATTGGTGCTGAGTTTATTCCAACTAACTTCAATCTTCACTTTATTATACCTCTGTGAATATTGGTGCTGAGTTTATTCCAACTAACTTCTGTGGCAGCAGCTGGGTAGACCAAAATTGGGGAAATTATGGATAGAACCTGTTGCCATGGATCTAACACAAGACTTTGCCCATACATCATAAAATGATGGGGTTATGAAGTACATGTAGACTTGCAAACTTTCTACATTATTGAGAATATGTGGTTAGACAGAGTAGTAATCTTTTAGCTCTTTAATATTATGTGAAGGTACAATATATATACCAGTGTATTTTTTTTTTTTTTACTTTTTTCAGACATGGTCTATGTAGCTTAGGTTGGCCTGAAATTCATGATCCTTCTGACTCAGCTCCTGAAGGCTGGGATTATAGGTTTATACCACCCATTTGGCTTTAAACTGAGTCTTGATGGAAATAATCAGGCCAGGGAAATTATTACATTATGAAAAGTGAGGCCAAGAATTGGAAGTCTTGTGGGTATCAAAGAAGGGATGGTTTGAGGACTATTAAATGTAAGGGAATGGACACAGGATTAGCAGAATTTACATGTGGGATTAGTGAAGAGTATTCTTACCTATGTCTCAACCACTGCTTATTTTCATTTGAAGCAACTGAATTCTCTACTATAGCTTTAATTTTTTAAAATTTTATTTATTTATTTATGTGTATGAATGTACTGTCTGCATGTAGGTCTGAGCACCCATGTCGTGCAATGCCGCGGAGATCAGAAGAGGGCGTCGGATCCCCCTGGAACTGGAGTTCTCCTGGAATTGGAGTTATAGACGGCTCTCAGCCGCCATGTGGGTGCTGGGGATCGAACCCGGGTCCTCTGCAAGAGCAGTCAGCGCTCTTAACCGCTAGGCCATCTCTCCAGGCCCCTCTTTACTATAGTTTTTAAGTGACAGAATTATAAATTACATGGGAGCACAAAGATTTTTTTTTTATTTTATTTATTTTTGTATGTGTATGAATGTACTGTCTGCATGTAGGTTTGTGCACCCGTGCAATGCCATGGAGGTCAGAAGAGGGTGTTGGATTCCCCTGGAACTGGAGTTCTCCCTGAATTGGAGTTACAGATGGTTCTTAGCTGCCATGTGGATGCTGGGGATCAAACCCGGGTCTTCTACAAGAGCAGTCGGTGCTCTCAACCGCTAGGCTCTCTCCAGCCCCAGAAAGATTTTTTGAATGACCTAACGAAACAGTAGATGCAAGCCTACTATATTAAAGATTCTACCTAAGAATTCTAGGAAAAGACATGGAATGTGCACTAATTAGCAACTTTAAACTAATTTTTGAAAAACACAGAAAGTCACTTTTATTATCCTACATCATTGAGAATGTTATTCATACTGTCTGAAATTAAATACCTGTGGCTCAAAATGTGGAAGTATGCTTTGTCCATACATTATCAATAGTGATTAATGTAATAGTTGTAAGCATGACTGTTCTGATGCACTATAAAGACTAACACATGGTAAAAAAAAACAAAAGGGTCAGAAACACTTATCTTTTTTATACTTTACCAAATACTTTCCATTGTTAATATTTGAAAATTGGTTTCCTGGATTTTTTGGAAAGATCTGGACTTCATTTCCAATGAACTCTCTACGTACCACTTGATAGACTTTAAGGTTTGTGTGTCCCCCTGCAACCCCATCAATGACAACGTTAATTCCATCATTCCCCTACCTTCCCTATTTAAGGAATATTAGGTATCTCCATCCAGGGTGAAAGCTGAGCCTGTTGGCTGGTGAGTGCTGGCAGAATGGCAGGACATAAGAACTTTGATGTTCTAGTTTAAATAGATTGTGCCTCGAGGCCAAGTTCCAAGTTTATCTTGTTTTGGTACCAAGCTTACTGACATCATTTTTTCTTTCTTCTGGATTTTTGAGACAGGGTCTCACTATATATCCCTGGCTGGCTTGGAACTCAAGAGATCTGCCTGCCTCTGCCTTTGCTGGGATTAAAGGCGTGCACCACCACACCAGGAAACCTCATTTTTTTCTTAACACATATTAATGATGCGTTACTTTTTATATGAATTATCAGAATAAAACTTAAAATTCCTTATAAGTTAGTTAAGGACAGAAACCAATAGTTAGGGCCCTCAAGAATAACCCTAAAGTTCTCTAACTAATTGAAAACCTAGCTTCCTTCCCACGCCCCTCTGAAACTGGCTTCAATTAGAAGCAGGAAGGCAGAGGGAGACCCGGGATTGTGAGCAGAGGGGATCCCGACGGAGTTAAGTAGGCGTCCGTTTATCTGGCCCAAGCTGAGCCAGGACTAAGTCTGATGAGTGTTTCTAGCCAAGACGAGGCTCCAGCTCCGGGGTCGCGCAGAGTCCAGAAGGGACACGAGGGGGAAAGGGCGATCGCATAGATGCCGCAACGACTGCGAGAGCGGCCGAAGGTAGCGCGGGAGAGAGCCCTCTCCTAAGGCCGGGGCAGGGACAGCCAAGGCCGGACCGCAGGGGTCTGCACTCCGCCTCCCCGCGCCGTGGCAGTCGAAGCAGGCGCGGCCCTCTGACGAGGCTAGGGCGTGCGCTCCGTCCTGGCGTCCTCAGACTCGCCGGAAGCCACCCAAACCCCAGCGTCCGGCCGCCTGTCCGTCACGGGGCCGCCCACGCTCTCGCAGCTTCCGATTGGTCTCAGGCTCCGGCCAGCCCTCCTCAGGCCACGCCCTCCCCCGTGGACGGACAGGCCGAGGAGGAGGGGAGATGGCGACTCCGCCCCTCGCGGCCGCGGGCGGTCCCGCCCAGCTGTCAGTTACAGAGGCGGCCCGGCGGGCGGGCGGGCGCTCGCTGGCTACCTTGTCTCTGGCTCACGCTCGTGGTCTCTCGTCGCCTGTGGGGAAGTCGGGGCTGCCGGAGCGGCAGCCGCCAGCGCCTCGCCCGGGACCTCCTCCCAGCTCTGCTCCTGGCCCTCGCGCCCTCGCACCCTAAGTAGCCCTTGTAGAGCGCCGCGAGTACCCGGGGCGGCGCCGGCTGCTGGCTAAGCCATGTTGAGGAGGATTTTGCAGAGGGTAAGAGTGAAACCGTCCTTCCGGCAGCACGTGAGCGCGAGCGCTGGCGGAGCCGCGGGGAGCCAGGCCGCCGGGAGCCAAGGCATGCGCGGGCTCCCGGCTGGGCTAGGCCCGGCAGCGGGCGGGCGCTGAGGCCTGCTCGCCAGCCCGGGTCGGGCCGTGGGTTGGGTGGTGCGCAGGCCGGAGCCCGCAGGCCGGGGCCGGCTCCCGCGCGCGGCTGTCAGTGCGGGCCGGAGGGTGTGGCGCTGGCGCGTCCCTCTGGGATCCCAGCCTGGTATTGGGAAGGCCGGGATGGGACACGGGGTGGGCGGCTGCTAGCCCCGCCCCGCCCCGCCTGCCTCTACCTCCCCACGACACGCACCTGCCGCGCCGTCTTCTTTCCTGTACCCTGCTGCAGGGTAATGCGAGACCCTGCCTAGCGTGGGCCCAGTCGTGGGACCGACATTTACTGGCAAAGTCAGGCGAGAAGGAAGATATTACTCACTGTTGGGAACTTTTTAAAATAAAAAATGCATTCCCCCCTCCAAGCCTCAACCTTATTTTAGCCATCCAAGAATAAACTTATCAAATGCACTTCCATTTAGTTTCTGCCAGGGCTGTCTTAATTTGAAATCCCCAAAACCTTGAGGATGAAAAGACCATTGGGAAGCTGTAGGTGTTTTGTTTAGGAACTAGTTCCTAGAATAATATTGTTAAAATCTCTTCCAACAAGAGTTGCCTACTCCAGGTTTGGTTTGAATAGCTTCCCTTCACCCCCTTTTGAGCTTGGAAAGGTATACAGAGTGTTGAAAATGAGGTGCCTCATCCTTTAGGGCTTGACCAGAGAGTAATTAGTTCAAAGAATAGGAACTTAGTGAATTTGTAATATTTAGTCAAGAAATGTGCCAGAGAGTTGAGTCATTCAGTATATAGGAAGGGAGTATTCTTGCTTTTGCATGGATTTCATGAAATGTTGAAGTCATGTGAGACTTGGTCATAGATCAGGGGAGAAATAGTTAACATCTGACATTGACCCTCCGCATTGACATTCGATTTTTTTTTTTTGGCAGTAGTTTGCCAGTTTTTTGAAATTTTGATAACAGTGATTTGGCAGCAAGCAAGGCATGTTCTTTATTGTCCCCATCAGTTATGTTCAACAGACATCTGTGTCTGATTTAAAATTGCAGCACTAAAGAGATTTTTCTTTTATCAGACTTGGAGGACTAATTATCTCATGCCTCAGATTGGGTTTCTGTCATAGTTATGCAAGTGAAAATTAGTTTGCCTGTTGATTGCGGTAGAGTTTATTAACCAGGTGTTTTCTTATTTCAGGGTCGTTTCTGGTATCTAGTTTGTTTTTTTCAGAAATGTGGGAAGCTTTCTGGGACTCTTAATATAGTGAGGTGCTGAGATTGTATGGTCATTTTTAATGTTGATCTGTACCTATCAATAGTTTAAGAAGTTTTCGATTGAAACTAAAAAATTGAAACTTACTGTGGTTATTGCTGGGATGTGTTATCAAATCCTGTTTGAGTAAATCATTTAGCAGCCAGGCTTCCCAGCCTATTGATGTTTGTTCTTTTCAGATGATAGTCAGATTCCCTCCATTGTCATCTCTTCACACTTTGTGACAACCAAAGGTATTTCCATACTTTACCAAATATCCTCTAGGGACAAAATTGCCTGTGGTTGAGAACCACTGTTAAATGTATGCAATGTTTAATAGAACAATTTGAAGTGTTTCTCATACCTAACTTTCCTTTGCACAGTACATTTATATTGAGTTCTCAGTGAATGTCAGACATTATGCTAGAAGCCAGGGAACAGTTTAATAAGATTTGGGTCTTCCCTTCAGAACTCACAACGTGGTTGAGTAGGGGAACATTAAAAAGAGTAATTGCAGTGCTGTGAAATAGAATAAGTGCCCTAGGAAATACTCTGGGGTAGGGTGTTGAGGCAGTAGGTTCAGAAGGGAGGGTGTGTTTATAGCTGGAGAGGGAAGGACATGTCAGGCTGAGGGAACAGCCATTGCAAAAGTATGGAGCCATGAATGGAGCAAGTGGACCTAGGGTGAAGTGAACAATTAAGTTTAGAAAGTGAGGGGTGGGTGTGAGATGAGGCTACTCTGTTAACTAGTGACCAGATTATTAGCAGGCCTAGAGTTCCTTTGAAAGAGTTCACTTTTGGGCTGGAGAGATGGCACAGTGGTTAAGTGCACTGACTACTCTTGCAGAGGACCTGGGTTCAATTCCCAGCACTCACATGGCATTTAAGAATGGTGGCACACGCCTTTAATCCTTAGCACTTGGGAGGCAGAGGTAGGCGGATCTCTGTGAGTTCAAGGCCAGCCTGGTCTACAGAGTGAGTTCCAGGCCAGCTGGGGCAATAGGGAGACCCTGTCTCAAAAAAAGAAGAAGAAAGAGTTCAGTTTTGTCTTGTAGATGGGTCTGTTTTAATGCTTGACATTTAATAGGGGCATTTTGATACATCTGAAAGGAAGCTTTTGATTTATCTAGTTCCTATCCTAGAATATGTATTTTTTTAATTTTTTTTATTAATTTCTATTCATTTCTGTATGTGTATGAATGCAATGTCTGCATGCAAGTCTGTGCACCCGTGTCGTGCAATGCCGCGGAGGTCAGAAGAGGGTCTCGGACTCCCCTGGAGCTGGAGCTCTCCGGGAACTGGAGCCTCAGACGGTTCTCGGCCGCCATGTGGGCGCTGGGGACCGAACCCGGGTCCTCTCCAAGAGCAGTCGGCGCTCCCAACCGCCAGGCCATCTCTCCAGCCCTAGAATATGTATTTTTATGAACTCTACAGGTGGTTTTTTAGTAACAAGTATAACTTGAATCTTTAAATTATAAAAAATGGAAAGCCTGGGGCTGGAGAGATGGCCTAGCGGTTAAGAGCACCGACTGCTCTTGCAGAGGACCCGGGTTTGATCCCCAGCACCCACATGGCTGCCGAGAACCGTCTGAAACTCCAGTTCCAAGGGAATCTGACACCCTCTTCTGACCTCCGCGGCATTGCATGACACAGGTGCACAGACCTACATGCAGACAGTACATTCATACACATAAAAAATAAATAAAATTAAAAAAAAAGGAAAGCCTTTTATTTATTCCCACCCCCCACAACCCCAGCATTGGTAGTAAAATATAAGATTAAACTACAGTTGCTCATTTAGAGGTTTGTTTGAATAGGTCTTCATGCTTTAAAGTTACATTTCACTATATTTAACATTGTTTTTAGATGACCTTTTATTTTAATTACTTTATAATTTTTTCTTGCATAATCATTTGTAACTAAGTCTTTGAATATTACTTAAAAGTTTGCAGGATACTTTGCAGAAATTTGACCCCTTCCTTCTCTGTATCTTTCATTAACTTGGTAAAAGAAAGGTGTCGTTGAGGCTTGGAAAGGTCTGGGGAAACAACAGTGGCGATGAAGAAGCTCCAGTGTGTTTGCATTCAGCATTTTGCTTAGGGTGCTTTGAAGGAAAACTTGAATTTAAGGATCTCAGTGGTCAGAAAGATGATCAACATTTAGTTCTCTAGGCAGTTTGTATACTTTGCTGGGGGATTTCTTTTGTAAAGAACATAGTATAATTTAAAAATAGAGTATTAGATTTTTCTTTTCCAATAAACAAATATATTGCTAAAAAAAAGAATGGATTTAATCCAGAATGACAGAAATGGAAGGGCCTTTATGGTCATTTGGTATATCTTCCTAGTTTTACAAATCAGAAAGTAGAAAGTGAGATACTCTAATTTATCTGAACCAATGAAGTTAGTAGATGCCAAAGATCACTAGAGACTAGTGCCAGTTTTAAAAATTATTATTATTTTTTAATTTATTTTCATATGTGTATTAATGTACTGTCTGCATGCAGGTTTGTGCACCTGTGTCGTGCAATGTGTATGAATGTACTGTCTGCATGCAGGTTTGTGCCCCCGTGTCATGCAATGCCGAGGAGGTCAGAAGAGGGTGTCGGATTCCCCTGGAACTGGAGTTAAAGACGTTTCTCAGCCACAATGTGGGTGCTGGGGATCGAACCTGGGTCCTCTGCAAGAGCAGTTGGTGCTCTTAACCCCTAGGCCATCTCTCCAGCCCCCCCCCCCCAAATTATTTTAAGTGTATGAGTGTTACATGCATATATGTGCCCCACATGTGTGCCTGGTGCCCAGTGAGGCCACAAGAAGTCAGCAGATGTCTGGAATTAGAGTTGGCTGTGAACACCCATGTAGGTGCTGGGAACTATACCCAGGTCCTCTGGAAGAGTACCAAGTGCTCTTTTGAGCCATCTCTCCAGCACCTAGAGCCATATTTTACAAATCCCCAATCTGGTTTCCTTTTCTTGGCACTTATCTCAGTTAGTGTGGCTAGCACTCTGGAAGATGCAGGATAAAATGAGATCAACACATGCTTCAGGGACCTTATATGGAAGGTGCTAGTAGTTGTGCAGAGGAAAGGGTACCTTAGAAAACATTGGCTTGAGAGGGAGTTTGAACTCCCAGGAGAGGTAAGGAGTTATGATGTGAAGAAAGATTTAGAAGTGGGAAGGATTGATTCATATATTCCTCCTCATTTTCCTTAGAATATAAAATATATTAAAAATATAATAATAAGTAACAACACATGCTGTGTGCTAGATACTGGAGATACAGCAATGAATAGACACAGTCTCTCCCTATACATTGCTTAAAACCCAGTGACTTAGAGGTGTATTTAAAGGAGGAAGATACTGAGAGAGAAATTAGTAAAGTGGTGTGAAATCCAACACTGTGGAGCTGTTTGTCTAGCTCAGCTTTGTCCAGTGCAAACAGGAGTCAGATTTCTAAGCTCAGAATGCTAGTGCTCATATATATATATATATTTTTTTTTTGGTCTTTTCGAGACAGGGTCTCCCTGTAGTCCCAGCTGTCCTGGAACTCACTCTGTAGACCAGGCTGGCCTTGAACTCACAGATCACAGAGATCCACCTGCCTCTGCCTCCGAGTGCTAGGATTAAAGGCGTGTCGCCACCACACCCGGAGCTGCTAGTGCTCATATTTTAAAAAGTTAAAATGGAGTAAAAAAGAAACATTTCTTTAGCCTAGGTAATATACATGTGAGCAGTATAAAATTATTGAGATTGGCATTTCTTTTTGTACTGTCTTGTGTGTATACTTGACAAATGGAACATCTCAGTTTGTGCTAACCACATTTCAGCTGTTCAGCAGGCTCATGTAGCAAGGGGCACTGTATTGAACAGAATGGTTAGTTGCATATCTGTAGACTCTAATTTTAAATTTTGTATTCAGAAATAATTGCAAATTTACAGAAATTGCAAGAATAAAGTAGTACAAAGAGCACTTTTATATTCTGTCCCTTGATTCAACTATTGTTGATATTTTGGCCTACTTGCATTAATGTTTACATACTTCTCTTATATATTATTTCTTCATTTTTCTCTATTTTTTGAGTCATTTGTGTCTCACTCATGACCCATTAACTCTCAATCTGTCAATGAATAGAAATATTTTATATAACTATGGTATAATCATCAACTCATAATTTTACATTGACTCAATCCATTGTTCCTAATCCCAGTTTTGGAGTTGATCTGTAATGTCCTTTGTAGCATTTTCTCTAATTAATTGCAATTAAATTATATTTTGATGATTTAGAAATATTTACTTGCCATTACATTTTTATTTATTTATGTATTTATTTATTTATTTTTATTTATTATTTACTTTGTGCATGTAGATCAAAGGCAGCTTGGGGAATCAGTTTCTTTTCCACCATGTGGGTGCCTAGGATAGAACTCAGATTGTCAGGTTTGGTGGAGAGTGCTTTTACCTGCTGAGCATCTTCTGGCCTACTTGACCTCTCTAATCTAAACCTTTTCCACAGTGTTTATTGGGTGATATATTTGAGGAATACATTTTACACTCTTATCATTTATTTATGTTGCTGTAGCAGAATAATTTATAAGGAGAAATTTACTTCTGAAAGAAATCTTTATAGTGCTGGAGACTGGGAATTCCAGGATCAAGTATCCTACATCTGGTGAGGGGTTTTATTTCGTGTTGTCAGATGCAAAAGTGGAAGAGTGGGAGACTGTTGGAGTAAGAGGGAGACTGCCTTCCTTCTAACAAGTCATGCTTTTGCAGTATTGTTGCCCTGGAGAGGAATTTTTTATTTAAAATAATTTTTTTTGGGGGGGGTGAAGTTTTCTAAGGACCTTTAAGGGACACTGTCAAGCCATAGTACACTTTCATATTGTTCTTTAAAAAATTTAAAAAAATATTGTTTTGTAATTTATGGATATGAGAGTTTTGCATGTATGTAAAAGTGAACCCATGGATGCGATGAGACCAGAAGATAGTGTCAGATGCCCCTGGAATTATCTTATGGAGGGGCCGTTTGCTGCCATGGGGTGCTGGGAACTAAACCTGTGGTTTTCTACAACCCAGCCCATATCATACCCCGCTTAACCCCTATAGCCATCTCTATATCACCACTTTTTGCTTTGTAAATAGTATGTTTTTCATGTGTTTAAAGTTTGTGCTTAGATTGAAATTTTACATTCTTGGAAAGAATACTGTTATACTAAGAAATGTCATGTCCTCAGGTTGTCACATCTAGAGGTTCATGATGTCTCTCTGCCCTTCATAGGCAATGCCAATTTTTTAAAAAAAGTATTTATTATTTACTGGTGTTGGTGATTTAATGCAGAGGCAAGTGTTGTACCCCCGAGCTTTATCCCTAGACCCAGGAGATTTCAATTTGGGTTACCTTCTGAGGCATTACTTAGTTTTTCCACTATACAACACTATTTTTTCTCTCTTCCTTTGCAATCAATATGTAGTTTGGAGGAAATTCTTTAAGATTTTGCAAATGCTCTCCTGCTAATCAAGTCTCCCCCTAGAGAGGATTGTTGATTCCTGCGTGATATAGTATGATGGCCACAAAACAATGATTTTTCCACTGCAGCTCTTTCTCACACTTATCAGTGGTCCTTGTTTCTCTTTTTCTGCCCCTTCTTCCTTCCCCTTTTGCTCCCGGTTCTTTCTCTTCTCTCTCCTCTCTCTCTCTCTCTCTCTCGCTCTCTCCTCTCTCTCTCTTCTCTCTCTCTCTCAGAAATGATCATGTGGTAGTGGTTTATATCTCGTTCATGTACTTCATTATTTTTGTGCTCAGACTGCCTCAGATATGCACATTTGGGGAGTCCTCAGGATGCCATGCATCCATTATTTATGTTTTTGAGTATTTGATTACTTTTTGGCATAACAAAGCATTCTCAGTTTTTCCTGTACCTATTCTCTTCCAGTATTGAAATTAGGTATATCTTTGAGGATACTTGGTTTGGTTTAGTGGGGAATTATTTTATAGACCAGAGTCTTGGGTTGCTTTGTATCTTGCTTTTCAACAGGCAATTTTACCTGAAAATTTTAATTATTCTATAGGAAGAGGAAATTAATATTCTGTTAAACAGAAAAATATACTTGAGGCATAGTAGAAATTAATAATTGTTGATAGCATTAAAATACTGTCTTAGGAATATAAATTTGCCAGTGTTGCATTCATATTAAAGCTATAGGAGAATATAACAGAACGTAGATAGGAGTGATTTTTTAGCATTTTAAGCAATACCTATTTATGAATTTTTTTTTAGGATGATCACAGAGAAAGGTGATGATGAGTAGGGGAGACCTTTTGAATGTATCTGTTCCCCATCCATCTATTGTGACCCTGCTATGTACTGCACACTCAGTGATGAGTAAAACAAACTGAACCCTTTTGGAAATTGTTGCTTAGTGTTGGCAAAAGAAATTGTTTAAAGAATCACCAGCTGTAATATTAAATGCTTGGATGAGTACAGGAAGAAAAGCATAGGGAGCCACAAGAGTACACATTTAGGGCACCCTGATTCAAAGTGAGATGCCAGGGGATGCTTCTCAGAACACCTGCAGGCTTAAGTTTCATGAAGTTATTACAGATGTTAATGAATGAAAATTTAAAAGTAATAGCTAATGGAGTTGTTTTCTTTCGTTAGTTTGTGTGTGTGTGTGGTGTGTGTGTGTGTGGTGTGTGTGTGTGTGGTTTGTTTTGAGAACGGGGTCTTGTTTGGTAGCTCAGGCAGGCCTTGAGTTCTTGATTTTTCCTTAACCACCACCTCCTCCTCTTTGTCCTCTTCCTCTCTTCTCTGACTTTCTTTTCTTCTTTCTCCTTCCTCTCATTTTTAGAGATAAAGAATAAGACATTAAGATATAAGAACCAGGGCTAGAATGAAGTTTTCTAATACTAGGGGTCTGTGTGAGTTAAAGATACAGTGTGATTCATTGTTAAGAATCTAAACTCTGACCTAGGACTTCAGGGCCATTCTGGATGACAGACAGCATCTCAAGTGAAATAGAAAGCTGGGGTGGAGGGAATAATAGGAACTCTGATGCAAGCCTCCCTGGGTTGGCGTGTGTGTGTTGTGGTGTGTTGTGTGTGTGTGGTGTGTGTGTGATGTAGAGGGCAACAGAGGATAATTTGTGATAGTTGATGCTCTTTTACTGTGTGGGCTCTGAGTATGGGACTCATCTTCAGGCTTGGTGGCAGGTACCTTTACCCTTTACCCCTTTACCCGTGAGCCATCCCTCTGACTCTCCCTTACTCTTTTTAAACAAATGATCCATTCTCAGGTATTCTGGTAAAGCAATGGAAAATACTAAGGTGTTACTTTTTTTTTTTTTTTTTTTTTTTTGAGAGGAAAACCAAACCATTGGCATTCACTTAATACACTATTAACATTTATTCTTTGCTATAACAACTATGCTGAGGCCTAGTGTTAAAAACTCTTGAGACAAAAAAAAAAAAGATTTTTTAATGAGAGGGATACTTCAGTAATAATAAAGTAATGTGGTAAGTGTTGTGATAGTTACCCAAAAGAAGAGTTTGGAAGCATGAAAGACAAAGTAATTAATTCTGTATTGCAAATGGGTTATTGTGGGACAGGCAAAAGAATGGAGATTGTAGGGGCCTCTGGAGACTGAAAGTGGCTCAGGCAAGGAAGAGATGGCAAGGAAGAGGAGCATTTTAAAGACAGACAAATCAGCAAAATTCAAAAGCACAAGAAGCCTAGCACAGAACAGTAACTGTATGTTCTGCATGTGGAGAGTACTTACATTCCATGAAGGGTTTTTTATAGGCAGTAGGAACCACAGGAAGTTAATTAAATGATCAGATTTTAACAAGAAAAAGTTTCCAAAATGTTGTTTCCTAGCTAATTTTATCAAAGAAAGCCATCATCTCTCTAAAAATGGCCTAGTGACTACCAGTATCCTGTTAGTTATGATGGCAAAGTACTTAAAAAATCAGCATAGGACAAAGGATTGGCTTTAGCCGGTTCAGAGGTTTCTATGTCAGTTGGCCCCATCATAGTGGGCCTGTAGTGGGGTGGGACAGCGTGGCAGAGATTGCTTACTGGATTAGAGCTGCTTACCCCCATAGTAGTCTAGTATGCAGAGAGAAAGAAAGGAGAGACAGGAAATTAGGCTAGGGGTAAGATAACAAACAGTCAGGAGCAATCACCCCTAGCAACTATTTCTTCCTGCGTAGGCTTCCACCCCTAGTAACTAGTCAACTATGAGCTGATTAGTGGGTGTAGTACATCAGAGACATTAGTGAATGGTGTCTTGATCTAATCACCTCGAACTAGCACACCATCCACTGGAGTAGGTGTCAACAAACAGAGCCTTTTTGGAGGAATAATTTCATATCAAACCATTAACATGCTTACAGGGTTTGTCTAGATTTAACCTTGAATATAGGGCCTTAATAGTCCTGATCCCTTTATATCACTTGACTCATTTCTACAGACCGCGTTTACATTGCTGACCTTATTGGTCTCTCTCTATCATATTTCTCACAACTTAAGAAAATACCAAATAATGTAACTTCTCTGATTATGAGAAAAAAAACATGGACCTCAAGGAAAGTTTTTATCCTTTTTTGGTTTTTGAGCCTGGCCTTTAATGACTGCACAGTTTCTCCAGCCCTCAATTTTTTTATTATTAATTCTGAGAAATAAAATTGTGAAATAGCATAGGGGTATGATGTTGTTGCTAAAATTCCTTCTGAGGAGGCGCACTGTGTCCATCCCCCTCCTCCCTTAGTCCTTAAGACAGAAGTGAGGTAATGATTTCACCAAAATCAGTATTTTATTGGGCTTACTAAGACTCCATCCGGGTATGGACCCTGNAAGAGAAGAACTTGTTTTCAAGAGTAACTCTGAAATCCTGAGGCTCAAGTGTCAAACCTGAAGAGGACTTAGGAGAGAAGCATTGCTCCCTGGATACCCCAAGAGCCTGGTCCCCCTGAAACCAGAATACTTTCAGGCTGGACCACTCCATCAGCAGTGGGGATGGATGCAGTTCTCTCAGGGGTGGCTGCAAGGAGAGGATGCACAGGGAGTGGAACAGAGAGTGACCGTGTCCTCCTGCTGACCGTGTTTGTCATGGACACTCAGAAGCTGCTTTTGCTGAAAAGCATCAACTCCTCAGTCAGGCTCACAAGGTGACTGATTCAGGATGAAGCCTGGCACTTCCGTCTTCATTCTATGCTCATCTCTTTTACTCTGGGTCAGACTCCCCCTTGACTCTGCCCAGGCATGATCATCACTAAGAACTCACTCTGTAGACCAGGCTGGCCTTGAACTCACAGAGATCCACCTGCCTCTGCCTCCCGAGTGCTAGGATTAAAGGCGTGCGCCACCACACCCGGCTGCTAGTGCTCATATTTTTAAAAAGTTAAAATGGAGTAAAAAAAAAACATTTCTTTAGCCTAGTAATATACATGTGAGCAGTATAAAATTATTGAGATTTTGCATTTCTTTTTGTACTGTCTTGATGTATACTTGACAAATGGAACATCTCAGTTTGTGCTAACCACATTTCAGCTGTTCAGCAGGCTCATGTAGCAAGGGGCACTGTATTGAACAGAATGGTTAGTTGCATATCTGTAGACTCTAATTTTAAATTTTGTATTCAGAAATAATTGCAAATTTACAGAAATTGCAAGAATAAAGTAGTACAAAGAGCACTTTTATATTCTGTCCCTTGATTCAACTATTGTTGATATTTTGGCCTACTTGCATTAATGTTTACATACTTCTCTTATATATTATTTCTTCATTTTTCTCTATTTTTTGAGTCATTTGTGTCTCACTCATGACCCATTAACTCTCAATCTGTCAATGAATAGAAATATTTTATATAACTATGGTATAATCATCAACTCATAATTTTACATTGACTCAATCCATTGTTCCTAATCCCAGTTTTGGAGTTGATCTGTAATGTCCTTTGTAGCATTTTCTCTAATTAATTGCAATTAAATTATATTTTGATGATTTAGAAATATTTACTTGCCATGTTACATTTTATTTATTTATTTATTTATTTATTTATTTATTTATTTATTATTTACTTTGTGCATGTAGATCATAAGGCAGCTTGTGGGAATCAGTTTCTTTTCCACCATGTGGGTGCCTAGGATAGAACTCAGATTGTCAGGTTTGGTGGAGAGTGCTTTTACCTGCTGAGCCATCTTCTGGCTCTACTTTGACCTCTCTTAATCTAGAACCTTTCCACAGTGTTTATTTGTGATATATTTGAGGAATACATTTTACACTCTTATCATTTATTTATGTTGCTGTAGCAGAATAATTTATAAGGAGAAATTTACTTCTGAAAGAAATCTTTATAGTGCTGGAGACTGGGAATTCCAGGATCAAGTATCCTACATCTGGTGAGGGGTTTTATTTCGTGTTGTCAGATGCAAAAGTGGAAGAGTGGGAGACTGTTGGAGTAAGAGGGAGACTGCCTTCCTTCTAACAAGTCATGCTTTTGCAGTATTGTTGCCCTGGAGATGAAGTTTCTTATTTAAAAATAATTTTTTTTGGGGGGGGGGTGAAGTTTCTAAGGACCTTTAAGGGACACATTCAAGCCATAGTACCTTTCATATTTTTCTTTAAAAAATTTAAAAAAATATTTATTTGTAATTTATGGATATGAGAGTTTTGCATGTATGTAAGTGAACCCATGGATGCGATGAGACCAGAAGATAGTGTCAGATCCCCTGGAATTATAGTTATGGATGGCCGTTTGCTGCCATGTGGGTGCTGGGAACTAAACCTGGGTTTTCTACGAGACCCAGCCCATATTCTTAACCCCTATAGCCATCTCTATATCACCACTTTTTGCTTTGTAAATAGTATGTTTTTCATGTGTTTAAAGTTTGTGCTTAGATTGAAATTTTACATTCTTGGAAAGAATACTGTTATACTAAGAAATGTCATGTCCTCAGGTTGTCACATCTAGAGGTTCATGATGTCTCTCTGCCCTTCATAGGCAATGCCAATTTTTTTAAAAAAAGTATTTATTATTTACTTGGTGTTGGTGATTTAATGCAGAGGCAAGTGTTGTACCCCCGAGCTTTATCCCTAGACCCAGGAGATTTCAATTTGGGTTACCTTCTGAGGCATTACTTAGTTTTTCCACTATACAACACTATTTTTTCTCTCTTCCTTTGCAATCAATATGTAGTTTGGAGGAAATTCTTTAAGATTTTGCAAATGCTCTCCTGCTAATCAAGTCTCCCCCTAGAGAGGATTGTTGATTCCTGCGTGATATAGTATGATGGCCACAAAACAATGATTTTTCCACTGCAGCTCTTTCTCACACTTATCAGTGGTCCTTGTTTTCTCTTTTCTGCCCCTTCTTCCTTCCCCTTTCTCCCCGTTCTTTCTCTCTCTCTCTCTCTCTCTCTCTCTCTCTCTCTCTCTCTCTCAGAAATGATCATGTGGTAGTGGTTTATATCTCGTTCATGTACTTCATTATTTTTGTGCTCAGACTGCCTCAGATATGCACATTTGGGGAGTCCTCAGGATGCCATGCATCCATTATTTATGTTTTTGAGTATTTGATTACTTTTTGGCATAACAAAGCATTCTCAGTTTTTCCTGTACCTATTCTCTTCCAGTATTGAAATTAGGTATATCTTTGAGGATACTTGGTTTGGTTTAGTGGGGAATTATTTTATAGACCAGAGTCTTGGGTTGCTTTGTATCTTGCTTTTCAACAGGCAATTTTACCTGAAAATTTTAATTATTCTATAGGAAGAGGAAATTAATATTCTGTTAAACAGAAAAATATACTTGAGGCATAGTAGAAATTAATAATTGTTGAATGAGCATTAAAATACTGTCTTAGGAATATAAATTTGCCAGTGTTGCATTCATATTAAAGCTATAGGAGAATATAACAGAACGTAGATAGGAGTGATTTTTTAGCATTTTAAGCAATACCTATTTATGAATTTTTTTTTAGGATGATCACAGAGAAAGGTGATGATGAGTAGGGGAGACCTTTTGAATGTATCTGTTCCCCATCCATCTATTGTGACCCTGCTATGTACTGCACACTCAGTGATGAGTAAAACAAACTGAACCCTTTTGGAAATTGTTGCTTAGTGTTGGCAAAAGAAATTGTTTAAAGAATCACCAGCTGTAATATTAAATGCTTGGATGAGTACAGGAAGAAAAGCATAGGGAGCCACAAGAGTACACATTTAGGGCACCCTGATTCAAAGTGAGATGCCAGGGGATGCTTCTCAGAACACCTGCAGGCTTAAGTTTCATGAAGTTATTACAGATTTAATGAAGTGAAAATTTAAAAGTAATAGCTAATGGAGTTGTTTTCTTTCTGTTAGTTGTGTGTGTGTGTGTGTGTGTGTGTGTGTGTGTGTGTGTGTGTGGTTTTTGTTTTGAGAACGGGGTCTTGTTTGGTAGCTCAGGCAGGCCTTGAGTTCTTGATTTTTCCTTAACCACCACCTCCTCCTCTTTGTCCTCTTCCTCTCTTCCTCTGACTTCTTTTCCTCCTCATGTTTAGAATAAAGAATAAAGAGGACATTAAGATATAAG
The DNA here is from genome assembly GCA_009823505.1 of Rhizomys pruinosus. Taxonomy (NCBI): domain Eukaryota; kingdom Metazoa; phylum Chordata; class Mammalia; order Rodentia; family Spalacidae; genus Rhizomys; species Rhizomys pruinosus. Next base: position 954,092 of record VZQC01002834.1, read on the forward strand.
AACCAGGGCTAGAATGAAGTTTTCTAATACTAGGGGTCTGTGTGAGTTAAAGATACAGTGTGATTCATTGTTAAGAATCTAAACTCTGACCTAGGACTTCAGGGCCATTCTGGATGACAGACAGCATCTCAAGTGAAATAGAAAGCTGGGGTGGAGGGAATAATAGGAACTCTGATGCAAGCCTCCCTGGGTTGGCGTGTGTGTGTGTGTGTGTGTGTGTGTGTGTGTGTGTGTAGATTAGAGGGCAACAGAGGATAATTTGTGATAGTTGATGCTCTTTTACTGTGTGGGCTCTGAGTATGGGACTCATCTTCAGGCTTGGTGGCAGGTACCTTTACCCTTTACCCTGTGAGCCATCCCTCTGACTCTCCCTTACTCTTTTTAAACAAATGATCCATTCTCAGGTATTCTGGTAAAGCAATGGAAAATACTAAGGTGTTACTTTTTTTTTTTTTTTTTTTTTTGAGAGGAGAACTCAAACCATTGGCATTCACTTAATACACTATTAACATTTATTCTTTGCTATAACAACTATGCTGAGGCCTAGTGTTAAAAACTCTTGAGACAAAAAAAAAAAAAGATTTTTTTAATGGAGAGGGATACTTCAGTAATAATAAAGTAATGTGGTAAGTGTTGTGATAGTTACCCAAAAGAAGAGTTTGGAAGCATGAAAGACAAAGTAATTAATTCTGTATTGCAAATGGGTTATTGTGGGACAGGCAAAAGAATGGAGATTGTAGGGGCCTCTGGAGACTGAAAGTGGCTCAGGCAAGGAAGGACTGGCAAGGAAGAGGAGCATTTTAAAGACAGACAAATCAGGCAAATTCAAAAGCACAAGATAGCCTAGCACAGAACAGTACTGTATTTCTGCATGTGGGAGTACTTACATTTCCATGAAGGGTTTTTTATAGGCAGTAAGGAACCACAGGAAGTTATTAAATGATCAGATTTTTAACAAGAAAAAACTTTCCAAAATGTTTTCCTAGCTAATATTTATCAAAAGAAAGCCATCATCTCTCTAAAAATGGCTAGTGACTACTCAGTATCCTGTTAGTTATGATGGCAAAGTACTTAAAAAATCAGCATAGGACAAAGGATTGGCTTTAGCCGGTTCAGAGGTTTCTATGTCAGTTGGCCCCATCATAGTGGGCCTGTAGTGGGGTGGGACAGCGTGGCAGAGATTGCTTACTGGATTAGAGCTGCTTACCCCATAGAGTCTAGTATGCAGAGAGAAAGAGAAGGAGAGACAGGAATGGGCTAGGGATAAGATAACAACAGTCAGAGGCACACCCCTAGCAACATATTTCTTCCAGTTAGGCTCCACCTCCTAGTAGACTAGTCAACTATGAGCTTATTAGTGGGTTAGTACATCAGAGACATTAGTGAATGGTGTCTTGATCTAATCACCTCTAACTAGCACCATCCACTGGGGAGTAGGCTGTCAACACAGGAGCCTTTTTGGAGGATAATTCATATCAAACCATTAACAGTGCTTACAGGGTTTGTCTAGATTTAACCTTGAATATAGGGCCTTAATAGTCTGATCCCTTTATATCACTTTGGACCTCATTTCTACAGACCTCTTTACATGTGCTGACCTTATTGTCTCTCTCTAATCATATTTCTCACAACTTAAGAAAATACCAAAATAATGTACTTCTGATTATGAGAATAAAACATGGACCTCAAGGAAAGTTTTATCTTTTTTGGTTTTGAGCCTGAGCCTTTAATGACTGCACCAGTTCTCCAGCCCTCAATTTTTTTTTTAATTCTGAGAAATAAAATTGTGAAATAGCATAGGGGTATGATGTTGTTGCTAAAATTCCTTCTGAGAGGCGCAACTGTGTCCATTCCCCTCCTCCCTTAGTCCTTAAGACAGAGTGAGGTACAGTTTCACCAAAATAGCAATTTTATTGGGCTTACTAAGACTCCATCCGGGTATGGACCCTGTGACCTCCTGACAGCCACACAAAATGGAGAGAGAGAGAGAGACTGACTCTGACTCTTTGGCTTCCTCTATTTATACCCTTAGTCCCTGCCCCATGTGCTATTTGGGCCAACTGGTTGGTTGGGAGGCATGACTGACTCTCTCTGCCTCTTCTTTCTTGTGGAACATCAACAGTTCAGTTTTGTGATGATCTGAGGCAAGGCAGTGCAACCAAATTTGGGAAGAAGGCATACATCCTCTGCTTGCCAGTATAGCTTGGGAAGAAGGCATACATCCTCTGCTTGCCAGTATAGCTTGGGAAGAAGGCATACATTCTCTGCTTGCCAGTATAGCTTGGGAAGAAGGCATCTGTCCACTGCTTGCCAGTATAGCTTGGGAAGAAGGCATACGTCCTCTGCTTGCTAGTTTAGCTTGGGAAGAAGGCATCTGTCCACTGCTTGCCAGTATAGCTTGGGAAGAAGTCATCTGTGCACTGCTTGCCAGTATAGCTTGGGAAGAAGGTATACGTCCACTGCTTGCTAGTATAGCTTGGGAAGATGGCATACATCCTCTCCTTGCCAGTATAGCTTGGGAAGAAGGCATCTGTCCACTGCTTGTCAGTATAGCTTGGGAAGAAGGCATCCGTCCTCTGCTTGCTAGTTTAGCTTGGGAAGAAGGCACCCATCCGCTCCTTGTCAGTATAGCTTGCCAGGCAGAGGACAAGTCTATTCAACAGGTGTAGTGGACATTTAATATTAAAAACACAAGTGCCTACGTGGTGGCCCATACCTTTAGTCCCAGCACTTGGGAGACAGAAGGAAGATATCTTTGAGTTGTAGGTAGTCTACATAGTGAGACCCTATTTCAAAAAGCCAAAAACCAACCAAAAAAAAAAAAAATTCCCCACAAGCATTGAAGTCACATCAAATCCTAGTCCTGCTAGAATTATTATATTTGCCATCTTTATTTTCTTGGGTATTGGTTCCTTCTTCCATCATGTGGCTCCAGAAATTGAGCTCAGGTCAGCAGACTTGGCAAGTGCCTTTACCCTCTGACCCATTCTATTGGCCCTACACTTGTGATCTTTAGCTTTGACCTTATGTTTTCCCCCCTTACTAAGTGATGACAATCTTTTGTCTTTACTCAGCATCGTTGTGAGAATTAAATAATACAAGGCATTTAGAATTGTGATTGTTAGACTTTATATGTTGGCTGTTATTAGTACAAAAATATTTTCTGCAGTAGACTGCCGCTGACATTTATTAGTGTAAAACTCAAGTTTCTTATGATATATGAGTTTTGAAAATGCAAATGATATAGGGAAATTGATATTCTGAACTTTATAAAAAGAATCTTGCTTCAAAGTTATTTTAATTTCACCAGATTTTTTATTTTAAGGTACCAGAGGAAGTAGAGAGATCACTGAATTCCGGTTCCACCTTTGCTACCAGTAAGATCTTGGGAAATGCCATCTTCTTTTCCCAGTGACGACACCACCTACCACCTGGCTGGTGTTTAGTTTTCAGGATAAAAGTTTGAGTTGAGGGACTGGAGAGATGGCTCAGCAGTTAAGAACACTGGTTTTTCTTGCAGAGGACTGGGGTTTGGTTCCCAGCATCCACATGGTAGCTAATATTCTGCAACTCTAGTTCTAGGGGACCCAACACCCTTTTCTAGTATCCATGGGCATTGCAAACACCTGGTGCACTTAAATACATGTAAGCAAACACTTGTACACATAAAATAAAAGTAAGTAATTTTAAAAGTCCTAATTGAGCCGGGCGTGGTGGCGCACACCTTTAATCCTAGCACTTGGGAGGCAGAGGCAGGCAGATCTTTGTGAGTTCAAGACCAGCCTGGTCTACAGAGCGAGTTCCAGGATAGCTGGGGGTACAGGGAGACCCTGTCTCGAAAAGACCAAAAATCAAAAATATAAAAGTTCTAACTGAAAACTAAGGAAGAACCAGGGTTTTGAGTGTTCAGATAATTTGTAACACCAGAGCATAGCATTTTAGGTATGTTATATATATAAAAAAATCCTGGTACATTTTGCTAGTTTATATCAGCTTTGCTGAGAAAAAGCAAGTGTCATCAGAAAAAGCAAGGATTCAGTGATAAAATTTGGTAACTCATGTAAGGTAACTATCACAGTACCTACCACAGAGAAGGTTTCAAAAGATATAGGCCTCTTTTTTTTTTTTTTTAAATTTACTGAGACCCCCCACCCCCCTCCCCGTCCACTGTAGCCCTATATGGAAAATCACATACAAGTATGCTGTTGTAACTTATCATCTGCCACCGACCTCCCCATTTAGGATGAAGACAAGTTCCCCAAGCTGCCTGGAGTCACAACTGATAATGGTTCATCCTTTTTTGGGGGAACTGTTGTAGCAAAAGGAATCTGTCTCCTCCAAGATTATGTCCTTTCTGGAAGCAGCCTACATTTAGTTCTTGGCTGATATGGAAGGAGATAGAGAAATATCCGTTTGCCTTAATTAGGGACTGATGTGAAGGACCTTGCCAGCTGCAGAACTCTTAGGATTATGCTCCAGTTGCCACTGCAGTCCTGCTATTGTTAATACTGTCCCACCTCACTCTTTACCCAGTCGTACTTCTTCCTCTGTGCACACATAGGTCTTGTCCTTGAAATCACTTCTCAATAATCTTCCTGGGAACTGGAGTTAGGACAGTCACCTATGATTTGGATAAATCTTGATTTTATGACTTTTGTGTTGTACTTCTTTGAATTTCATCTTCTTGAGGAGCTGAGGATTAAATTTAGGGCCTCATGAATTTGAAGAAAGTGTTCTACCACCAAGCCACACCCCTAGTCCTATGTTGAAACTGATAGTCTATGTATCTTTTAGAACAGGTGTTTATAGTCAGTAGATTAGAATTTGTTAGGTTATAAAGTGCTGTGGTGGGACTGGAGAGATGGCTCAGGAGTTAAAGAGTACTGGCTGGTCTTACAGAAGATGTGGGATTGATTGTCAACACCCACATGATGGCTAACCATCAGTAACTCCAGTTTCAAGGGATCCAATGCCCTCTTCTGACCTTCATGGGCATTGCATGACACAGATGCACTTACACACATGTAGGCAGTACACTAATACATATAAAATAAAAGTAATAAATAAAAAATTTTAAAGTGTTATGTATAGTTTTCAACTCCATTAGCTGGGGTTTTGAACAGACACATCCATGCTCTATTCAGAAAAGTTTATTTAGGAAGTCTTTTCCTACACCTGTGTCTTGTAGGTTGCTGCCACAAGACATAGGTGTAGGAGAAGACTTCCTAAATCAGACAGTTGCTGCACAGGAAGTGAGGTCAACAATTGACAAGTGGGACCTCATTAAACTCAAAAGCTTCGGTACAAAGAAAGAAATAATCAGTAAAGTGAAGAGCAAACCCACAGAGTAGGAGAGACCTTCATCAGTGATACATCCAGCAGAGCATTGACTTCCAGAATATATAAACTAAAAAACAAAGAAGTAAGAAAACAAATGAATCACTCAAAAGATGGAGTAAAGAGCTGAACAGAGACTGCACAAATGAGGAAATAAAGGTGGCTGAGAGACATCTTAAAAAGTATTCAACATCACTAATAATTAAGGAAATAGCCAGGCATGGTGGCACACACCTTTAATCCTAGCACTTGGGAGGCAGAGGGAGGCAGATCTTTGTGAGTTCAAGGCCAGCCTGGTCTACATAGTGAGTTCCAGGACAGCTGGAGCTACAGGGAGACCTTGTCTCAAAAAGACCAAAAAAAAAAAAAATTAAGGAAATGGAAATTAAAACCACTTTAAGATATCATCTCACTCCAGTAAGACTGGCTAGGATCAAGAAAACAAATGGTACCAAATGCTGGAGAGGTTGTGGGGAAAGGGGAACACTCATCCACTGCTGGTGGGAATGTAAACTCATACAACCATTGTGGAAAACAGTATGGAGAACTCTGAAGAGACTCAAGATGACCTTACCACCTGACCCAGCCATACCACTCTTGGGTATATACCCACAAGACTCATCCTATTGCAGAGATACAGGCACAGCCATGTTCATTGTAGTTCTCTTCACAATAGCAAAGAGTCAGAACCAACCCAAATGCCCCTCAACCAATGAGTGGATAGAATAAATGTGGTACATCTCTACAATAGAGTTCTATGTAGCAGTAAAGAAAGATGACATCATGAACTTTGCAGGTAAATGGATGGAACTAGAAGCTATTATGCTAAGTGAGGTAACACAGTCCCAGAAAAACAAATGACAAATGGTATCCCTCATTTGTGGATGCTAGCATCAAGTAAGGCAAACTGAGTAGCATTAATGTTATATTTCTCTTTCTCTAAAAGCAACTGTGCTCTTAGAATGTGAATCCCTTAATGGGCTCTAGAATTATCCTACTACCTATTTTCAGACTTTATATACAAGGGTGGAGAGTAAATGTGTTGCCATATTTAAGAGCAATATAAAATTAAAAGGGAAAAATGTGAATCCCGAAATATGATTTGGAAATAATATAGTTTACTTTTAGATGACATGATTTTAGTACATGTGTGACATGCATAAATGCATATGTTGAAACAATAAGTATTGGAGGAAACAACAACAACAAAAGAACTGGGACAGGGAAATGACTGAAACAGTAGAGTTCTTCCCCCCCCCCCCGAAATAATCTTCTGCTTTGAAAAACTTTGAAAAGACTCAGAAGGGGAAACAGGACATATATGGCAGACTGCATGAATTTGGGATGGGCAGGGTGCATCGAGAGGATATGAGTCTGGACTGAACTGAGAAGTGATGTATGAAATGCACAAGACTTCAATAAAAGGTTAAAAAACGAATCTATTTTAAATATCTTAAGAATAGAAAAAGAAGACAAATGGTCAACATTAATAAGCTAGTACACTAATTCTTAGACCAGTGATTAAAGGAAATGAATTAAGCACTCATTCTTTCTTCCCAGAAGTTTTTTTTTTTTGATACACTGTACAGTCCAGATTAACCTCAAACAACACCCCTGTCTCAGCTTCCCAAGTGCTGCAAAGTTCCTAACAAAAAATTTTTCAGTTGATATATATGGAATGAAACCATTCTTCAAATGCTGGTGAAATTAGTCTTTCTAATTCAAATGACGTAAAACCATCTCTGATTCTCTCCCTTATGATAGGAAATATTTCCATTCTTTTTTTAAAAATATTTTTATTTATTATCTTTATTTTATGTATATGAGTATATTGCCTGCATGTGTATAAGTGCACCTGTATCCTGAAATAAGAAAGCATTGGATTTCCCTGGAACTAGAGTTACAGAGAGTTCTTAGCCACCATTGCGGATACTGGGAATCGAACCCTACTCCTTTGCAAGAGCAGCTGGTGCTCTTAACCACTGAGCCATCTCTCCAGCCTCAGAAATATTTCCATTCTTTAAATTCTAAGTACCTTTTATACTTCTTTGCAGATTTAGTTATAATACAAAGCAGAAAGTAATGTTAGTAGTAAATGTTTATGACCATCAATGGATCTCACCTACATTTTAATCCCCTTATAATTCTCTTATGTAATCTTCTTTCACATCAACTATAGGCTGTCCATCCCCAATTTGCTTTAGCTGACAGTACAACAGCCAATGAACATAAGATGTCAAAGGGACATTAATGGGCTGGATTAGGGCTCAGTGGTTAGTTATCTTATGTGAGGTTCTTGGTTCATGTCCAGTAACTATAGGCCAGCTCAGGATTTGTCACCTCTCCCACCAGGCTTGACAGCTCTTCCTTAACTATTCTTATTTTTCACATTTGCTTGCCTACATTGAGCCAGTCAGGGCCCACTAGCTCCCTGGCACCTCTATAAATTTGGAGTTTAGGGATTTGCTGAGCAAGAACTGCTGCAGGCACCAACCAAGGAAGAAAAGGAAGACAAACAGGAGAGGAGCCAGGCTTTCTGCTACAGCTAAGTGCCCTGCCCTAGCCATTCTTCTCTCTTTAGAGAAGAAACCTAACGACTTCAGGGTCAGGTTCTGCCAGCTTGCTCATCAGAGGGATGATTACATTTAAGACTCATGGGGACAGACTTATCAGAGGTTCCCTGTATCGAGGCTTCTGCCCTGAGCAGGAAGCATATCAATCAACCAGAGGCTGCAAACAGAAAGACTCATTCCTCACCCAGCCTCCAAATCTCTGCACTCTACTGGACTGCAGAAGGAAATTAGTCCCTGCACCTGCTTCCATCCTCCAAGATCTACTACTCCAAAGAACTGCAATTCCAGCTTTGGGGAGCCTGCTGCTCCTGGTGTTTCTACTAGTGATCTGTTCCTCAGGATTATGTTTGGGTCAGGGAAGCCCTCTGAGAGCTTTTAAAGCAGTGACATTTCTCAGAGTGCAGTGGCTCTAGGCTGGCATCCTGAGACTACTCAAGAATCCAAACCTGTTTCATTTGGATATGACATGGGAATCTCTTTAAAGTTTTATCCTCATTAAAGGTTGTTAATCCCAAATTGACAATAAAGTACCTCTGGCATATATTCTGCCCCCTTCCTTTCTTGGAGGGAGATGCGGCAAGGGCCAGTTGGCAACAGAATATAGTCTCCATTAACCACTTCACTGTAAAGGGTGAGAAAGGTACTTTGATAGTAAGATTCGTCTTGTTCCTGGAAATCTATGCCACCACCTCACCCCAGGTTAGCTTTGGACACACATGGCACAAGAGTTATAACCAGCAATATGAATAAAGCCATAATAGACTATCCCATCCAAACTGGGCTACCAGTACCATTTTGCTAAATCCATCCCTAAAAAATGTCCCACAGAATCAAGACCAAACACGGTGTTTCCTTTTTGAACCAAAGTACAGGCTAGTTACTACACAGCAAGAGCTACAATTACAAGCAATGTTGCTAAATCTTCTCTATAAAAAGACCTTTTTTGGCCAGGCGTGGTGGCGCACGCCTTTAATCCTAGAACTTGGGAGGCAGAGGCAGGTGGATCTTTATGAGTTCAAGGCCAGCCTGGTCTACATAGCAAGTTCTAGGACAGCTGGGGCTACAGGGAGACCCTGTCCCTGTCTCAAAATAAAAAAAAAATTCACATATGAATAAACATGTTATTTGCAACATGTTTATTGTTTATAATCAGGAAAATGGAAATGAATTGTTACTAGGAGAGTTCAATAAGTTTTTATAATCTATACAATAGAATATAATATTAAAATAAAATGGTGCAAAAAATGCTGATTTTCAAATATCTTTAAACAAGTGGTAAAAATGAGAAACTCATAAAATATCATGTTTGTATAATGTTAATGGATATTAACAATAAAAATTCTGAAAGAATACACAAGACATTAGCAATGTTTATTAAGAATGGACCTTTCACTTTCTTTGCTTTCAGTAATAAACATCATACAAAATCCTCTTAAGTCCTTTTATTTTTGCTTTAAACCCCTCCCTTCAAAACTAATATTCTTCATGCTAATCAGCATTATATTCCTAATACCCTTAAACTTGTTTCATAATTGATCTTTACCACTTACTTTTTGTATAGCACTTCTTGTCATCTCTCTCTTCTTAAAACTAACATAACCTGATAAATATCAAATCTTGAAGTAGAAGGCTTACTCATATTTCTGCCATAATATGACCATGATCTAGAAAATTTAATAGATGCCATAATTCCACATATACTTTTAAATTCATTATAAAATAATGTGCAATACACACATCTACACATATGCTACATTTTAACCTTTAACTCATCTCCATTGGCTTTTATTTTTATTATTTTTTAAATATATATATTTTAAATTTTATTTATTTTTGTATGTGTATGAATGTACTATCTGCATGTAGGTTTGTGCACCCGTGTCATGCAGTGCCGCAGAGGTCAGAAGAGGGTCTCAGATTCCCCTGGAACTGGAGTTCTCCTGGAATTGGAGTTACAGACAGTTCCTAGCCGCCATGTGGGTGCTGGGGATCAAACCCGGGGTCCTCTGCAAGAGCAGTCAGTGCTCTTAACCGCTAGGCTATCTCTCCAGCCCCCAATTGGCTTTTATTTAAATAGAATTTTTACTTTTGAATTGTAGCAACTGTACCTAACCTAATCATCTTCAACTTTAATTACCAAACTAATATAGCCACCAACACTGTTAAATTATTAGTTTTAAGTTGAATGTAATCTCTATTCAATTTGCCTCTCAAAAGTGGCCTCTAAGATCCTATGCACCTACTGTTGTAACTGACTTCCCTCCTCAAATTTTCTCAAGTGTCATATAGAATACACTTTTGGCTCCAAAGTTTTTCCTGCCTAAACTACAAGCACATAATACTATACTGTGCAGGAGACAGGGATCAAATACTTTTGTACTTTAAATGTGAAAGGTCTTCCAAATCTCCTATGTTTGGATGCTTGGTCCCCATTTGGTGGCCCTGTTTGGGAAGTAGAACCTTAAGCAGAGCGTGGTGGTGCATGCCTTTGATCCCAGCACTTGGGAGGCAGAGGCAGGTGGATCTCTGTGAGTTCAAGGCCAGCCTGGTCTACAAAGTGAGTTCCAGGACAGCTGGGGCTACAGGAAGACTGTGTTTCAAAAAGAAAAAAAAAAGAAAAAAAAAGAAAAAAAAAGTAAAGTAGAGCCTTGCTGGAGGAAGTGAGGGAAAGGAAGGTGGGTTTTGAGACTTCATTGCCTAGCCCCATTTCCTATATTCTCTTTGCTTCGGGATTGCCTATGTGGCCTTACAGTCCTGCTGCCATGCTTTCCCCTTCACAGTGGACTGTGTCTTGTCTGGAACTATAAGACAAAATAAACCTTTTCTCCTTTAAGTTGCTTTTGTTGGGGTCTAATATAGAAAAAATACATACCTATAACTATCTCACTGAAACCAATTCTGTTTTCAACATGGAAGGTGGTCAAGTGTTCCAAAAACAAAGGAAACTTCACCTAAATCTAGAAATACAGACTCAGAAAATAGAAGCTGGAATTATGTGGACCTGCACTCAACTTCTAGTTCAGTCATTTAGTAACTTCGTAAATGTATTTCTTTTCTTTATGTCTTAAATATTGTAAAGTGGTATAAATAATGCTAGCCTCCACAAAGAATTATGAAGATAAAACAGTAAATATAAAATGTCAGCAGAAGATGGCAATTAACACAGAGAACTATAAATGGTCAATGTGCAGAGATTAAGAGACCAGGAAGAGTGCTCAGCTGTAAATGACACACATTAAAAAATCTCTCCAATGAAAATCTGAAATCTTTAAAGAGATTAAGGAAGACATCAGAAGAGGGAAGGGCCTCGTATGCTCATGGATTGGAAGAATTAATGTAGTGAAAATAACCATCCTACCAAAATATATAGATTCAGTGCAACCCCAGTCAAAATCCCTATGACTCTCACAGAATGAGAACAATAGATTCAATGCAACCCCAGTCAAAATCCCCATGACTTTCTTCACAGAATGAGACAAAAACATTCTAAAATTCATATGAAAGTACAAAAGACCCCTTGTTTTATTGCTCTAGCAATAATTTTGAGCACTATATTAAAAAGGAGTGCAGATAGTGGACAGCCGTGTCAGGTTCCTGATTTTAAAGGGGATGCTTCCAATTTTTCTCCAGTTAGTATGTTTTCTGTGAGTTTGTTGAATATAGCTTTAATTATGTTGAAGTATGTTCCCTCCAGTCCAATTCCTTCTTGGACTTTTAACATAAAGGCATGTTGAATTTTATCAAAGGCCTTTTCTATATCTATTGAGATGACCATTTGATTTTTGTTTTTGAGTCTATTTATATGGTTTACAATATTTATTAACTTATATATATTGAATCATCCCTGCATCTCTGGAATAAATCCAACTTGATCATGGTGGATGATCTTTTTGATGTGTACCTGTATGTGATTTGCAAGTATTTTGTTGAGAATTTTTGCATGTATATTTATTAAGGTTATGCGTCTGTAGTTTTCTTTTTTGGTTGTACCTTTACCTGGTTTTGGTATTAGAGTGATGCTGGCTTCATGGAAGGAATTTGGGAGTTCTCCCTCTGCTTTTATCATTTTGGATAACAACTGATATTGTTTGTAGATCCTCTTTAAATGTCCAGTAGAATTCTGTTATAAATCCATCTGGGCCTGGGCTTTTTTAATTGGGAAGTTTTGTATTACTCTTTCAATTTCCTTATATGTTATGAGTCTGTTTAAGCTGTTGATCTCTTCTTGGGTTAGCTTTGGTGATTCCCATGATTTCAGATACCTATCTATTTCTTTTAGGTTTTCAAATTTAAGAGAGTATAGGTTTTCAAAGTATTCCCTTATAATGTTCTGGATCTTTTTGTTGTCTGTTGAGATGTTTCCCCTTTCATATCTAATTTTGTTAATTTAGAGTTGCTTTTTCTTTCTTTTGGTTAACTGGGCTAAGGGTCTGTCTGTCTTGTTTTTCTTTTTAAAGAACCAGCTCTTAGACTCATTGATTCTTTGTACTTTTTTTTTCTACTTCATTAATCTCTGCTTTAATTTTTGTTAATTCATCTTGTGTGCTGGGTTTGGGTTTCATTCACTTTTGTTTTTGAAGCCTCTTGAGTTGCAATGTTAGATCATTTAGTTGTATTCTTTCTGATTTTTTAATGTAGGTACTTAGAGCTATATTTCCCTCTTAGGACTACTTTTGAAGTGTCCCAGGGGTTTTGTTTTGTTGTATTGTCCTTTTCATTTAATTCTAGGAAAACTTTTATCTCTTTCTTAATTTCTCCTTTGATCCATTCATTCAGGAATGTGTTATTTAATCTTCATAATTTTATTATTAGAACTTCTAGTATTGCAACTTCTTAATTGCATTGTGGTATGATAGAATGCATGGAATTGGGCTGGAAAGATGGCTCAGTGGTTAGTAGCACTGACTGCTCTTGCAGAGGACCCACGTTCGATTCCCAGCACTCACATGGTGGCTAAGAACCATCTTAGGCTGGGCCTGGTGGTGTAAGCCTTTAATCCCAGCACTTAGAAGGCAGAGGCAGGTGGATCTCTGTGAGTTCAAGGCCAACCTGGTCTACAGAGTGAGCTCCAGGCCAGCTGGGACTAAAGGGAGCTCCTGTCTCAAAAATACCAAAAAAATTAATTTTTATTTTTATTTATGTGTAGGCATGTGTGCCTGTGTGAGGGTATGTGGACATGAGTGCAACTTCCTAGGGAGGCCAGAAGAGGGCATCAGATCCCCTGGAGTTGGATTTATAGGCAGTTATGAGCTCTGGACATAGGTGTTAGGAGCTTAACCCAGGTCCTCTGCAGGAATAGTATACATTCTCTTTGTTTGTTTGTCTCCCTATAACCACAGCTGGCCCAGAACTATGTAGATTGGGCTAGCCTCAATCTCACTGAGATCTACCTGCCTTTGCCTCAGTTCAATTTAGACATATTCCCCTTTCCCTTCCCCCTACCCTACCCCAGTTCATACATTCTGCCATATATGTCCTCTATCTTTCTCTCAGTGTTTTTAAAGTTTTTCTCTGTAGAGGTTTATTGCTTTGGGCAGAATTTAACTGTATCAGTCCATTCTCTGACCCAGTCCTTTTGTTGTTGTTCCCTCCCATTTGCATGGCTCTAAAATATCC
>VZQC01002834.1:968129-1015555 GCA_009823505.1 Rhizomys pruinosus
CTTTGGAACTTTGGGCTAGAAAAGCTGTTGACTACTGTAAGCAGAGCTTAAGGGGCCATTCTAGTAGAAGCCTGGAAGAAAGCATTGCTGCAAAAAATGTGGTTCCAGAGGAAAATAAAGACTTAGGCAGCAACTGGGATATTTTGATAAAGAGTCTGGCAGCAGTTTGCCCACAGCCCAAATGCTTGCCTAATGCTAAGTTGAAAAGCAATGGACTGATGTCTTTGGCGGAGGATATTTCAAGACAGCCTAATGTAGAAATGGTGGCGTGGCTTTTAATGTTGAATATTGTGCAGATCTACAGTGAAGAAGAGCAGGTGGGGCAGAAAGAAATGCAAAATGTACAGTTTGGATCTGAAAACTGCACTAGGAAGATTAAAGGTGTGGCCAAGGCATGTGAAGGAGAGGCTCCCTTTCATAAGGAGACTAAAGTGATTAAGGAGAGGCCTAGATATTTACAAGTAAACAATGGGAAAGGTGAGACTAAAGTGATTAAGGAGAGGCCTGGAGATTTACAAGTAAACAACAGAATCAATACCTTCAGGGCAAGACCACACCCAAGTAATCCAACTTTTGAAAGGAAAATACTGAAAGGGTTTTCTGCCAAGTTCAGGGCAGAGAAAAGTTGCAAATGTGCTTGAAATAGGCCAGGGTCCATCCCAAACTCGCAGCCAAACTCGACAGTTTCATTCACGTGGTGCTGGCTTTAGAGGCATGAAGTTTGCAAGAGTGAAGGGGTCTTCAGTTCTTCCTCCATGGTTTCAGAGAGATGCCAAGGTCAGGCAGAGTGTAGCAGGGGTGTCCCTGCATAAAAAAGGCCCCAATAGGCCACTGCGCGAAGCTGTGAATGTGAAGTCTGGTTGGCAGCGGAGACCCCAAGAAGACTTTCGAGATGCCAGACCTGTGAGATATTTGCCAAGGAGAGCTGCATACAGGGAGTGGTAGCAGCCTAAGAAAGAGATGTACGTTGCAGGCAAAGCTGGAAGAGCTGAACCATCTAAGTCCTTTGGACGTCAAGTCCCAGAAGTCCCACATGGAGCTACTGGACTTGGTGTTTGCCCTGCAGGTTTTCGGTCTTGTTTTGGTCTGGTATTTCCTCACTATGCCTCTATTCCTCCCCTTTGGAATGGGAATGTGTATTCAGTTCCACTGTACGTTGGGAGTGTGTAATTTGTCTTTTGATTTTATAGGAGCTTACAGTTAAGAGATTGGCCTGAGTCTCAGAAGAGACTTTGGACTGTAGACTTTTGAATGGCATTGAAACTGATAAAGACTATGGGGACTTTTAAGGTTGGACTAAATGCATTTTGCATTTTATATGGTCAGGAGCCTATGGGGGCCAGGGAGTGGAATGTGGTGGTTTGAATGAGTGTCCCCCATAGGCTGTAAGTATTCAGACATTTGTCTCCAGTTGGTGGCACTGTTTTTGGAGGTCTTAGAAGGTGTGGCCATGCTAGAGGAAGTACGTCATTGGGGGCAGGCTTAGTGAGTTTAACAAGCCTCATGGTCTCCAGTTGCCCTCTCTTGGCTTCCTGTGCTCATTGTGAGATGTGACCCTCTGCATGCTGCTCCAGCTCCAGCCGCCATGCCTCCCACCACAATGGACTCTAATTCCCTGGAACCGGCAATCGTAAACTCAAATAAACTCTTCCTTTTATAAGTTCCTTTGGTCATGGTGTTTTATCACAGCAACAGAAAAGTGACTAATACACCCACTTTATCCTTTCTGATTAGTTTTAGTTTGAAGTCTGTTCTGTCTGATATTAGAATTGCAACACCTGCTTGCTTCTTAGTGCCACTTGCTTGGAATATTGTTTTCCACCCTTTCACCTTAAGATCATGCCTGTCTTTGAAGGCGAGATGGGTTTCTTGGAAACAACAAATAGATGGATTTTTTGTTTTTGTCTTTTTTGAGACAGGGTCTCCCTTTAGTCTCAGCTGGCCTGGAGCTTGCTAAGTAGACCAGGCTGGCCTTGAACTCACAGAGATTTGCCTGCCTCTGCCTCCCGAGTGCTCGGATTAAAGGTGTGCACCACCATGCCTGGCCTTGGATTTTGTTTCTTAATCCATTCCATCAGCCTGTGTCTTTTGACAGGGAAGTTCAGTCCATTGATATTTAAAGTTATTTTTGAGAGATGTGAATTGGTTCCCATCATTTGAGTTTCTGTTTGCATTCTCAGTATAAGTTGTGTTTCTACAGTTATATCTTCATTTCACTTCTTTATGTTGCACCTTGGGTAGAGTAGTTCCTTTCTTCACTCTTTGTATTGCTTCAGGTATTTTCTGAAGAGCTAGTTTTCTGGACATCTTTCAGCCTATTCATGTCATGGAAGATTTTTCTTTTTCCTTCAACTATAATAGACATTTTTTCTGGGTAAAGTATTCTGGGTTGGCATTATTCTTACCCCATTCCTTTTCTTAATTTTTTTTTTAAATTTTATTTCTGTATGTGTATCAATGTACTGTCTGCATGCAGGTTTGTGCACCCTTGTGCAATACTGCGAGGTCAGAAGAGGGTGTCGGATTCCCCTGGAACTGGAGTTCTCCTGGAATTGGAGTTTCAGACGGTTCTCGGCCGCCATGTGGGTGCTGGGGATCGAACCCGGGTCCTCTGCAAGAGCGGTCGGCGCATCTCTCCAGCCCTCCCCCATTCCTTTTCTAACAAACAAACAGCCCCCCCCAAAACAAAAACAAACCCTCAATGACAAAGACTAGGGATCTCCAATCTCTATTCTCCAAACATTTCACTGAAGACTTGAAGCTGTTACCAGATAGTCAAGAGACAGAGGGTACATTTCACCAATGGAAGAATGAGCCTCTGAAGAGAAGCTTAGAATCTTCAAGAGCCATTGCAAGAGTCACCTGAGAGTCACATGGCTGAGATGCCACAAGAACCTATGGTGTCTCAGTCTAAACAAGAAAGCTAGACCCATTCTAAAAGCAGAGGCCTCTCAGGAAGGTAATAAGGATGAAGAGAGTGAGGAGAAAAGCAAGGAGAGGGAGAACATGCAGGCTCACTGCTCTCCCTTCCAGTCACTCCAGCACCTTTACTCTTTCTGCAAAGGAGACTGTCGTTTCAAAACCTGATCCTACGCAGTTCTCAGGAAGATGATCCTGACTTTCCCCTAAGAACAGATATAGAGTCAGTCATGATGAAGTATCAGCATGATACATCAGGAATATTAGATTCAGTACTGTGGGCTTTCATAGTCTTAGGCCCTCTTCTCTGAAACAACATCAGCACCATTCCACTTTGGTCATTTCCTATGTTAGATCTACCAGATTTTCTCAGAGTAGTCTCCTAGTAGAAAGGAGAAGCAGAAGGTGATGTTCAGGTTCTGAGACCTGGTCTGCTAAGTGTGTGGACAGAAGCAAAGTATGGCCTTGCCCCAAACTGTAGCAATGGGAAGTAGATAGGGATGTGCTTAATTTTATGGTTTTCTCTGTTACTGTTTTTATTAGTTGAGTTCTTTTCTGTCAAAGAAATACTACCTTTCTGCTGAGATCCTCAAGACTAAAGAGGAAGTAAAAGCAAAGTAACTTTACCCTATGGTGGAATCAACTCCTCTTGTCTCCTTCCTGTGTATTTCATTCATGTATTCAGTGGGTTTAACTTTCCGTTTCCCTGACTTCTCCAAGGCTGGATGCCACATGTCATCCATGTGGATAGTGTGTCCTGATACTGTTAACTAAATGGATACTCCTTATGTCTGACTCCTTTTTTTTTTTTTTAACCTTTGGCCAGAGATTAATTTTATAATTTTCATCTTCAGCAGTGTTTCAAAATTCTACCACTTTTTACTCAATTGGTTGGGTAAGCCTCAGGGTATAGTAGCTGCTGTTCTTGTATGGCATACTACTGTCCTGTCTGCCTGTAACTAATGGTGGCTGCATCCTTTTGTTACTGTTCTTTGTCATTCTTTAGTTAGTTTCACAGAAATTTGAATTATTCCTGAGAATCTTTTTTTTTTGGTCTTTTTGAGACAGGGTCTCCCTATAGCCCCAGCTGTCCTGGAACTCACTCTGTAGACCAGGCTGGCCTTGAACTCACAAAGATCTGCCTGCCTCTGCCTCCCAAGTGCTAGAGTAAAAGGCGTGTGCCACCATGACCTGGCCTATTCCTGAGAATCTTAAATGAAGATAAGTACAGGTTAAATTTAACCTGTACTTATCTTCATTTAAGATTCTGGAAATGCTTGAGATTAAAAGTGTTTCAGATTTCAGATTTGGATGTATGTAAATGAGATATCTTGGGGAGGAGAGCGAAACTAGTCGTGCAGTTAATTTATATTTCATATACACATTGCATATTTAAACTGAAGGTAATTTTGCACAATATTTTAAATAATTTTGTGCATGAAACAGTTGTAGGATTTTACACTTTTTCTTATTTTCTTATTTTATTTATTATTTTTATTTTATGTGTATGTATGTTTTGCTTGCTTGTATGTAAGTACACAGCATATGTGCAATGCCTGCTGAGGCCAGAAGAAGGTGTCAGAGCCCTTAGAACTAGAATTACTAATGGTTGGCCACCATGTGGGTGCTGGGAATTAAACCTGGATTCCCTGGAAGAACTTCTAGCAAGTGTTCTTAACTGCTGAGCCATCTCTCCAGCCCCTTCTTTCTTATTTTAAAGACAGGATTTTATTATATAACTCAAGCAAGCCTCAAAACCCTAGTGTTAGGAGTATAGGCATGTAACACCTGGCCTGTTGAATTTTATTTGGATTGTATTGTTTAGGTGCTCAACAAGTGCTAGAGCAGAGAAGCAGTACTGATTAGTGATTCAGAACCACATGGCTTGAATTAAAACCTTTTCTTCCATTTATTAGTTATGTGATGTTGGCGAGTTACTTAGTTTCTGGACCTTCTCTCTTACGTAAAGTGAGAATAATGCTAATTTGTACCATATGTATTTTTGAGGACAGTATTGAGTTAACTCTTTGTGCTTTGGATCTCTTTTTACCCAGTATTTTACTATATTTCAAATTCATTTAATATAACTTGTAGGTATTAGTGAATAATAGTGTTAGAGGATAAATGATGCTGGAGAAAAAAAACTCTCCAAAACTCATGTTTGATAGTACCATAGCAAGTTGGAAACAGGATGGTAATGGCTGGCCTGAATGCTAGATGAATAGAATGGGTGGCTAGATAATTTGGGCTGCATTTCCCTCCCTCCCTCCCCCAGCCCTCCCTGCCCTTCCCCCCTCTCTCTTCCTTCCCTTCCTTCCTCCCTCTTCCCTCTCTCCCCTTCTAGTTCATGCAGTAAAAGAGAGCAATGCAAGAGGACTCAGATCATTGTTTTAATTCTGCTTTTTTTGGTTGTTAATAGAACATCATAAGCAAGCCACTTAGCTGTTTTAAATGTTTTCTCTGTAGAGATAATATCACAATATTATCTCTGAGACAGGTAAGGTACCTGTCTCAGAGATAGTATTATTATTAAGATGTTATTTTGGCCGGGCGTGGTGGCACACTCCTTTAATCCTAGCACTTGGGAGGCAGAGGCAGGCGGATCTTTGTGACTTCAAGACCAGCCTGGTCTACAGAGTGAGTTCCAGGACAGCTGGGGCTACAAGGAGACCCTGTCTCNAAATTTTATCCCTCATTTAAAGGTTGTTAATCCCAAATTGACAATAAAGTACCTCTGGCATATATTCTGCCCCCTTCCTTTCTTGGAGGGAGATGCGGCAAGGGCCAGTTGGCAACAGAATATAGTCTCCATTAACCACTTCACTGTAAAGGGTGAGAAAGGTACTTTGATAGTAAGATTCGTCTTGTTCCTGGAAATCTATGCCACCACCTCACCCCAGGTTAGCTTTGGACACACATGGCACAAGAGTTATAACCAGCAATATGAATAAAGCCATAATAGACTATCCCATCCAAACTGGGCTACCAGTACCATTTTGCTAAATCCATCCCTAAAAAATGTCCCACAGAATCAAGACCAAACACGGTGTTTCCTTTTTGAACCAAAGTACAGGCTAGTTACTACACAGCAAGAGCTACAATTACAAGCAATGTTGCTAAATCTTCTCTATAAAAAGACCTTTTTTGGCCAGGCGTGGGCGTGGCGACGCCTTTAATCCTAGAACCTTGGGAGTCAGAGGCAGGTTGGATCTTTATGAGTTCAAGGCCAGGCCTGGCTTCTACATAGCAAAGTTCTTAGGACAGCTGGGGCTACAGGGAGACCCTGTCCCTGTTTCTCAAAATATAAAAAAATTAAAAAATTCACATATGATATTACCAACATGTTTTTAATGTCCAAGATCTGAAAATGTTTATTGTTTATAATTGAGTGAAAATTGGATAAAATGATAACATTTGTTGACTAGAGAGAGATTTCACATAAAGTGTGTTTTTTATTATATCCAATAATTAAACAATTTAGAATAAAGTTATAAATTATATAATAATTAATTGGTCTCGAATCTGGCAAAAAATGCTGATTTTCAAATATCTTTGAAACAAGTTGGTAAAAAATGAGAAACCATAAGAAATAATCATGTACTAGTTATAATGTTAATGGATGATAAACAATAAAAATTCTGAAAAGAATACACAGAAGGACATTAAAGCAATGTTTATTAAGGATGATGGGGACCTTTTTCACTTTCCTTTGCTTTCAGTCAATTAAAATGCGATCATTACCAAAATCCTCTTAAAGTCCCTTTTTATTTTTTTGCTTTACAACCTCCTCCCGTTTCAAAAACTAGATATTCAAAATTCATTGACAAAACATCTAATAGCATAAATATTTTTCCTCTTTAATATTTCCCTTTATAAATATGAATATCATAATTGATTCTTTACCACTTACTTTTTGTATAGCACTTCTTGTCATCTCTCTCTTCTTAAAACTAACATAACCTGATAAATATCAAATCTTGAAGTAGAAGGCTTACTCATATTTCTGCCATAATATGACCATGATCTAGAAAATTTAATAGATGCCATAATTCCACATATACTTTTAAATTCATTATAAAAATTATATGTGCTCAATATCACACATTCATACCACACTATTGCTGAGCATTTTATATACCTTTATAACGTACATCTCCATTGGCTTTTTATTTTTATTAATTTTTATAATATATATATTTTAAATTTTATTATTTTTGTATGTTGTATGAATGCACTGTCTGCAAATAGGTTTGTGCAACTGTGTCATGCTAAAAAGTTGCGTCGAAGAGGTCAGAAGAAGAGGGTCTCAGATTCCCCTGTTCGAACTGCTTGAGTTCTCTATGGAATTGGGATTTACAGTACATGTTCCTTAGCCGCCATGTGGGTTGCTGGGGATCAAAACCCGGGGTTCCTCTTGCAAGAGCAGTCAGTGGCTCTTAACTGCTATGTGAACATGCTTCCATGCCCCAATTGGCTTTTATTAAATAGAATTTTTTACTTTTGAATTGTAGTCAACTGTATACATAACCTTCAAATCATCCTTCAACACTTTTAATTACCTTATACATAATTATTTAAGCCATCCAACACTGTTAATAACTATTTATATTTAGTTAAGTCGTGAATGTTAACTTCCATAATCAAATATTATGCCTTTCCCGTCAACATAAAGTGAGGCCTCCTCTAAGATCCTATGCACCTACTGTTGTAACTGACTTCCCTCCTCAAATTTTCTCAAGTGTCATATAGAATACACTTTTGGCTCCAAAGTTTTTCCTGCCTAAACTACAAGCACATAATACTATACTGTGCAGGAGACAGAGATCACAATCCTTTTGTACTTTTAAATGTCAACCGTCTTCCAAATCTCCTTGATGTTTGGATTGCTTGGCCCATTTGCGTGCCTGTTTGGGAAGTAGAACCTTAAGCAGAGCGTGGTGGTTGCATGCCTTTGTATCCCAGCCACTTGGGAGCAGACGCGCAGTCTGGGATCTGCTGTTTGAGCTTCCCAAAGGGGCCCCCAAGCCTCTCGGTCTACAAAGTGAGTCCAGGACAGCTGGGGCTTACCGAGACACCCTGTCTCAAAAAAAAAAAAAAAATAGACAAAAAAAAAAAAGAAAAAAAAGAAAAAAAAAAGTAAAGTGCTAGAGCCTGCCTGGAGGAAGGAAGGGAAACAGAAGGTGGGTTTTGAGACTTCATTGCCTAGCCCCATTTCCTATATTCTCTTTGCTTCGGGATTGCCTATGTGGCCTTACAGTCCTGCTGCCATGCTTTCCCCTCACCAGTGGACTTGTGTCTTGTCTGACATAAGACAAAAATAAACCCTTTTCTTCCTTAAGTTACTTCTTATTGGGGTCTAAATATAGAAAAAATACATACCTATAACTATCTCACTGAAACCAATTCTGTTTTCAACATGGAAGGTGGTCAAGTGTTCCAAAAACAAAGGAAACTTCACCTAAATCTAGAAATACAGACTCAGAAAAAAAAGCTGGAATTATGTGGCGACCTTGCAACTCCCAACAAATCCTCCTAAGTTCAGTGTCATTTAGTAACTTCGTTAAATGTATTATCTTTTCTTTTATGTCTTAAATATTGTAAAGTGGTATAAATAATGCTAGCCTCCACAAACAAAGGAATTATGAATGTAATAAAACAGTAAATATAAAATGTCAGCAGAAGATGGCAAATTAACACATGGAGAACTTTTAAAGCATTAGCCTTGGTCAATGTGCAGAGATTAAGAGACCAGGAAGAGTGCTCAGCTGTAAATGACCAAGACAATAAAAATCTCTCCAATGAAAATCTGAAATCTTTTTAAAGTAGATTAAAGAAACACTCCAGCATGAGGGAAGCGGGCTCGTCATGCTCAGGCCATTTGTGTGTAAAGCATTTACATGTAGTAAAGAGAAATAACCATTCCTACCAAAATATATTTAGATTGCAGTGCTCCAACTCCCCAGTCATCCTAATCCCCCATGACTCTCACAAGAAATAGAGAAACATATAAGATTCAATGCAACCCCAGTCAAAATATTCTACCCCATGTACTCTTCTTCACAGAGAATTGAGACTGAAAAAACATTTCTAAAATTTCATGATGAAGAGTACAAAAGACCCCTTGTTGTTAATTTGCTCTAGCAATAATTTTGAGGCACTCATATTAAAAAGGAGTGCAAGATAGTGGACGAGCCGTGTCTAGGTTTCCTTGGATTTAAAGGGGATGCTTCCCAATTCCTCTCCATGTTGTTAGTATCACTGTAAATGTCTTCTTGAGTTTGTTTTGAAGTATAGCTAGTTAATTATGCTTGAACGTCATGCAATCCCTCCAGTTCCAAATACCTTCTTGGACTGCTTTAACTTAAATGGCAATGCCCTTTGAGAATGTTTATCAAAGGCTCTCCCTTTATCGTTCCCTATATCTATTGATGATGACCATTTGACACTGTTAGTTGTTTGAGGTCGTTCGGTCCTTATTACTATTTATGGTTCTTTATCTCCACAATTATTTATTTTAAGCTTTTATTCAGTTAAAGAATCAGTCCAACTTGCATCTCTGGAATAAATCCCACCTGATCATGGTGAGAATAGTCTTTTTTCGACTGTGTATGGTACCCTGTTTATCCGGATTTTGCAAGATTTTTGTTGGAGAACTTTTCTAGCTCTTATATTCTATTAAGGTTAGTGTGCGTCTGTTGTTTTTCTTTTTTAGGTTTTAGCCTCATTCACCTGGTTTGGGTGGTTTTAGAGTGATGTGGCTTCATGGAAGGAATTTAAGAGATTCCCCTCTGTTTCTATGCTTTTTTTTTTTTTTTTTTTTTTTTTTTTTTTTTTTTTTTACTTTTTCTTTGAAGGTATGGTAGAATTCTGCTTTGAAGGCATCTGGGCCTGGGCTGTTTTAAGTTTGGAGGAAGTTTGTCATCCACTCTTTCAAAATTTCCTTAATAATGTATTGATGAAGAGTCTGTTTATGAGCTGTTGATTCTCTAGTTTCTTTGGGAGATAGCTTGGTTCGTAACTTCCCATGATTTCAGGAGTAACCTAGTTCTAATTTCCTATATTAGGTATTTTCAAATTTAAGAGAGCATAGGTCTTATCAAAGAGTACTTCCCTTATAAGCTTCTGTGAGTCTTTTTGTTGGTTCTGTTGATGTTCTTTTTTTCCCCCTTTTTTTCCAATTCTCTTAAATTTTTGGTAAATTTACAGGAAAGTTTGCTTTTTTTTCTTTTTTTTTTTGTTTTTTTTCCTCTTTGTTTAACTGGGGGCAAGGTTTCTGTCTTCTTGGTACCTCTTCTTTCCATATAAAAGAAACCAGCTCTTCAGAACTCATTTGATTCTTAAGTTGTACTTTTTTTTTCTAACTTCATTATTCTCCCTGCTTTAATTTTTGTTAATCATCTTGTGGCTTGCGGTTGGGTTTCATTCCAAAACTTTTGTTTTGAGAGCCTCTTGAGTGCCAATGTTAGATCATTTAGTTGTATTCTTGCTGATTTTTTAATGTAGGTCCTAAGAGCTATTATTTCCCTTCTTAGGACTACTTGTGAAGTTCCCAGGTGGTTTGTTTTGTTTTGTCCTTTTCATTTAATTCTAGGAGAATACTGTTTACCACTTGTGCTTAATTTCTCCTGATCCATTCCATTCAGAATGTAATTATTTAACTCTTCAGTAATTTTGAAATTAGAACTAAATTAATCTAGTATTGCAACAACTTTCTTAATTGCATGTGTGGTATGGATTTAGAATGCATGGATAATTGCGGGCTGGAAGATAGGCGCTTCTCAAGTGGTTAAGAGCACTGACTTTGCTCTTGCAGAGGGACCCAGCTTCGCATTCCCAGCACTCACATGGTGGCTAAGAACCAGCTTAGGCTGGGCATGGTGCGTGGTGAACTGCCGCTTTATAATCACGAGCATCATTTAGAAGGCAGTAGGCAGGTGCTGATTCATCTGATGAGTTTCAAGGGTGCGCCCAACCTAACCGGTGAAGCTTACAGGCAGTGGATATCCTTCCAGCCAACGCTGGGACGTACACAGGGAGCTTTGGCCTGCGCCCTCCAAACAATTACAAAAAAAAAAAAAAAAAAAGAATGGCATGGAATTCTATTTGATTTTTTTTTTTTTTTTTTTTTTTTTTTTTAGGTTTGGTTTGTGCCCTAGTATTGTGATGGGATTTTGGAGAAAGTTCCTCAGGGAGCTGAATAGAAAGTAAATTCTTTGGTGCTTAGGTGGAATATTTGGTAGATGTCTGTTAGGTCCATTTGATTATGGTATTGTTTAATTCAGATGCCTCTCTGTTTATTCTGGTTGACCTGTCTAATGGAGACAGGGGACTATTGAAGTCCCCTACTACAAGTGTGTTGGGATTAGTCTTTGTCTTAAGGTCCTATAGTATTGTGTTCATGAAGCTGGGTGCATCAGAGTTTGCTGTTCCATATAATTATTCATTGTATTGTAGTATCGTTCTTGAGGTTGTAAATTTGTTCGCTTGATAAGAATGAAGTGGACCTCAACCAATTCTGTGCGTTCTTGTGGTGAGTTTGTGAGTTATGTGCAATGTCCCCCATAGTGCTCTTGTAGTATGGTCAGACATTTTCATTCCAGGTGTGGTATGGCACTGTTTTTGCCGATGAGGTCCTAGAATGTGTGGCCGTGCTAAAGGAAAGTACGTTATTGGGGGCAGGCTTTAGTGAGTTTTAACAAGCCATGGGTCTCCAGTGCCCCTTCTCCTTGGCTGTCCTTGGCTTCATTGTGAGATGTGATCTCCTGCAGTTACCGCTTGCTTCCTTGGCAATCCAAGCCGCCCTCCCACTGCACGTGCCCGTCACAATGAACTCTAATTCCCTGGAACTGCGCAATCGTAAGATCAAATAATCTCTTCCTTTTATAAGTTCCTGTTGGTCATGGTGTTTTATCACAGCAACAGAATAAAGGTGTACTAACCCTAAGTCCTATAGTAATTTTCCAAGCCCGGTCCCAACCAGATGAGTGTCGGTCTGTGGTCTGTCGGTAAAGAGCCACCCCACTGACCATGATGGAGATGTTGGAGATATATGTTGGTAAAACATTTGACCCTTTGGTGGCTCAATAGGATATAAGCTGTTGACTACTTGTAAGCAGAGCTTTAGAGGTGGGTCCATATTCTAGTTATGAAGCCTGGAAGTAACTGAATTAGCAACCTTGCTGCAATAGAAACTGTGGTTCCAGTAAGGCAAAATAACTAGACCTTAAGGCAGCAACTGTGGATATTTTGATACAGAGAGTGTTCTTAGGCGCAAGACAAGTTTTGTCCTCACAGCTCCAATATGCTTCCTGCGCTACGATGCTAAGTTATGTAAAACGAGCAATGGGACTGATGTCTTTTGGACAGAAGTTTCAAGACAGCCTAATGTAGAAATGGTTTGGCGTGGGCCTTTTAATGTATTGAAATATTGTGGCAGGCTACAGTGGAACGGAAAGAAGAGCAAGTGGAACAGAAAGAAATGCAAAATGTACAGTTTGGATCTGAAAACTCTACTAGGAAGATTAATTAGGTTTGGACCAAGCACATTAGGAAAGGAGTGGCTCCCTCTTTTTATACCAGGATAACCTAAGGATTAAGGATAGTAGGCCTAGATATTTCCACAAGTAAAAAACAATGGGAAAGTTCCCGAAGACTAAAGTGTTTAAGGAGAGGCCTCGAGATTTGTAAGTAAACAATAGAATCAATATTTTCAGGGAAAGACCACACCCAAGTAATCCAACTTTTGAAAGGAAAATACTGAAAGGGTTTTTTGCTCCAAGTTTAGGGGAGAGAAAAAGTGTGCAGAATGTGCTTTAAAATAAGGCCGAGGGTCCTATCCGCCAAACCCAATACTACTGGCGGCAAGCCAAACGTCGACCAGTTTCATTCACTTGGTGCTGGGCTTTAGAGGCATGAAGTTATGCAAAGAGTGAAGGGGTCTTCAGTTCTTCCTCTACAGTTTCAGAGAGCTGCCAATGTCAGGCAGAGTGCAGCAGTGGTTTCCCTGCATAAAGAAGGCCCTTGACAGGCCAGGAGGCCCTGAGAGGTCATTGGATGAAGCTTGAATGTGAAGTCTGGTTGGAAATGGAGACCCCAAGAAGACAATCCTTCGACCTAATGAAATTTGCCAGAAGCCTGTGTGGAGATATAATGCCAAGGGAGAGCTGCATACAGGGGGAAGTCGGGTAGCAGCCTAAGAAAGAGCATGTTACGTTTGCCAGCTCGCAAAGCTGGAAGTTACGACTTCGCATGGAACCATCTACAGTCCTCCATGATGGACGATCATAGTCCCAAAGAAAGTTATCGCCACATGGAAGCTACTGGACCTTGGTGTTTTGCCCTGCAGGTGTTTCGGGTCTTGTTTTTGGCTGGTATTTCCTAACTATCGCCTCTATTTGCCTCCCCTTTGAATCGGGGATTATGTGGGTGCATTAGTTCCACTGTACGTTCGACGTAGGTCTAGTGTGAATTGTCTTTTGATTTTATAGGAGCTTACACAAGAGATTGGCCTGGGTCTCAAGAAGTGACTTTGTATTGTGGACTTTTGAATGGCATTTAAACTGATAAAGACTATGGGACTTTTTTTTTTTTTTTGTCTTTTTCTAAATGGCATTTTGCATTTTAAATGGTTCAGTCTGCCGGAGCAACTAGGAGGTCCAGGGTAGTAAGGAATGTGTGCCGTGTGTCTGAATGTGCGAGTGTCCTCCATAGACTTTAAGTATTCAAGACATTTTGTCCTCCAGTTGGTGGCACTGTTTTTGGAGGTCTTTAGGAAGGTGTGGCCATGCTAGAGGAAGTACGTCATTGGGCACAAGCTTAGTGAGTTTAACAAAGCTCTATGGGTTCCAGTGCCCTCCTCTGGCTTCCTGTGCCTCATGTGAGATTCAGGTGTGACCCTCTGCATGACCCTGCTCCAGATCCAGCCGCCATGGCTCCCACCACAATGGACTCTAATTTCCCTGGAACCGCCAATCATAAAACTCAAATAAACTCTCCTTTATAAGTTCCTTTTGGTCATGGTGTTTATCCACAGCCAACAGAAAAGTGACAATACACCCACTTATCCTTTTCTGATTAGTTTTAGTGTGAAATGTATTTTATGAGATATTAGAATTGCAACACCTGCTGGCTTCTTAGTACCATTTGCTTTGAATATTGTTTTCCACCCTTTCACCTTAGATCATGCCTGTCTTTGATTGTGAGATGGGTTTCTTGGAAACAACAAAATTAGATGGAGTTTTTTGTTTTTGTCTTTTTTGAGACAGGCTCCCTTTAGTCTCAGCTTTGGGCCTGGAGCTGGCCTTAGAGACCAGGCTGGCCTTGGAAACTCACAGAGATTTGCCTGCCTCTTGGCCTACCCGGTGCTCTGATTTAAAGGGTGTGCAGTAGCCACAACAATGCCTGGCCTTTGATTTTTTTGTTTCTTAATCCATTCCATCAGCCTGTGTCTTTTGACAGGAGAATTGAGTCCATTAATATTAAAGTATTTTGAGAGATTGTAGAAAAGTGTGGCATTCCCCATCATTTGAGGTTTTTGTTTGCATTTTTGCTCTAAGTTTGTTTTTCCACAGTTATATCTTCATTTCACTTCTTTATGTTGCACCTTGGGTAGAGTAGTTCCTTTCTTCACTGCGTATGTATGCTTCAGGTGATTTTTCTGAAGAGCTGAGTTTTAAACTGGACATCTTTTCAGATCTATGGTCACCTGTCATGGTAAGATTGTTTCTTTGTTTCCCTTTCAAAACTTATAATAGACATTTTCGTGGGTAAAGTTATTCTGGGGTTTGGCATTTATTCTTACCCCATTTCCTTTTTCGCATAATTCTTTTTTTTAAATTTTATTTCTGTATGTGTATCAATGTACTGTCTGCATGCAGTGTGCACCCATGTGCAATACTGACGAGGTCAAAAGAGGGGTGTCGGATTCCCCTGGAACTGGTGCAGTTCTTCCTGGAATTGGAGTTTCAAGACGTTTCTCGGCCGCCATGTTGGGTGCGGGGATTCGAACCCGGGTCCCTCTTCAAGAGCAGTCAGCGCTCATCTCCAAGCCCCTCCCCCATTCCTTTTCTAACAAACAAACAGCCCCCCCCAAAACATTAAACAAACCCTCAATGACAAAGACTAGGGATCTCCAATCTCTATTCTCCAAACATTTCACTGAAGACTTGAAGCTGTTACCAGATAGTCAAGAGACAGAGGGTACATTTCACCAATGGAAGAATGAGCCTCTGAAGAGAAGCTTAGAATCTTCAAGAGCCATTGCAAGAGTCACCTGAGAGTCACATGGCTGAGATGCCACAAGAACCTATGGTGTCTCAGTCTAAACAAGAAAGCTAGACCCATTCTAAAAGCAGAGGCCTCTCAGGAAGGTAATAAGGATGAAGAGAGTGAGGAGAAAAGCAAGGAGGAGGAGAGAACATGCAGGCTTCGACTCTTCTCCCTTCCAGTCACTCGCGAAGCTCACCTTTTTACTCTTTTCTGCAAAGGAGACTGTCGTTTCAAAACCTGATCCTACGCAGTTCTCAGGAAGATGATCCTGACTTTCCCCTAAGAACAGATATAGAGTCAGTCATGATGAAGTATCAGCATGATACATCAGGAATATTAGATTCAGTACTGTGGGCTTTCATAGTCTTAGGCCCTCTTCTCTGAAACAACATCAGCACCATTCCACTTTGGTCATTTCCTATGTTAGATCTACCAGATTTTCTCAGAGTAGTCTCCTAGTAGAAAGGAGAAGCAGAAGGTGATGTTCAGGTTCTGAGACCTGGTCTGCTAAGTGTGTGGACAGAAGCAAAGTATGGCCTTGCCCCAAACTGTAGCAATGGGAAGTAGATAGGGATGTGCTTAATTTTATGGTTTTCTCTGTTACTGTTTTTATTAGTTGAGTTCTTTTCTGTCAAAGAAATACTACCTTTCTGCTGAGATCCTCAAGACTAAAGAGGAAGTAAAAGCAAAGTTAGTACATCTCTCGGTTACCCTATGGCTAGTGGAGAATCAGACTCCCTTGTCTCCTTTTTCCTTGGTAGTGACTATTTGCATTCATTGTATTCAGTTGAGGATCTGAACTTTCCTTTCTGACGTCTCCAAGGTCTGATGCCACTATGTTCCATCCCCATGTTTGTCCCGATAAGATGCGTCCTGATGACTGTTACCTAAAATGGATAACTCCCTCTTATGTCTGAACTCCTTTCTTTTTCCTGTTTTTGATCTTGTTGGCCAGATGATTACCTCTGATACTTGTTTATTTAATGTATTCGAGACTCTTTCGAGCTTGTTTCCAAAATGCCTCTACTACGTTACTTCAATTGGTTTGGGTAAGTGCATCTCAGTATGAGTTAATGCTGCGTGTTTCTTTGTATGGTACCATACTACCTGGTCCTGTCTGCCTGAATAACCTAAAAGGTGCGCCTTGTGCATCCTTCCTTTTGTTACTTCCTTCCTCAGTTCTTGTAATCATATCACTTTACTTAGTTTCACCAGAAATTTGATTCTGATTCCTGAGACATTGCCTTTTTTTTTTTGGTTCCTTTTTTAGACAGGTCGTTCTCCTTTCATCCCCAGCTGTCCTGGAACTCACTCTGCTAGCACCAGGGGCTTTGCCTTTGAACTCACACTAAAAGATCGCCTGTTCCGCATGCCTTTCCAAGATGCTTATTGTTTAGTACATTAAGGAGCGTGTGGCCTACCATGACGTCGTGCCTATATCGCCCCTAGTGAGACATCTAAATGAAGATAAGTACAGTTAAAATTTAACCATGTGACCTATCTCATTTAAGATTTTGGGTAAATGCTTGAATGAAAAAGTGTTTTTCATGAGTTTCAGCATTGGATGTATGTAAGAGAGATATCTGTGGCCGGAGGATGAGTCGACATATGTCGCCGTTGTCAAGTTAACTCTATATTTCTCATTAACTCACTCATTGCAATTTAAATGCATAGAACGTGTTAATTTTTGCACATGCATATTTTTACTTAATAATTTTGTGGCATGAAACAGTTTGTAGATTTGTTAGCAGCTTTTTTTATCTTTTTCTATTTTATTTATACTATTGTTCTATTTATGTGCACTATGTATGTTTTCGGCCTTGTGCCTGATCTGTAAGGCTACACAGCTATACTGTTGCAGATGCCTGCATGAGGCTCTAGAACGTATACGGTCTCAGCTCGGTATGTAAGCCCCTCTTCCTAGAGAACTAGAAATATACCTTTAGTAGGTGTTGGCCAATACCAGGTAAGTGAATCCCGAGCACCTAAGGGTTGCACTTTGGCCCGATATGAAGACCCTGGTTATTCTCTTCCTGGACTAGAACTTGGTCGTTATAGCGACAAGTGTTATTGACTGCTGAGCCATTCTCTCTCCAGGCCAGCCGTCTCTGTCCTTGAATTCTTTCAAAGTACATAGGCTGTGCATCTTCAGCGTGCGCCTGAGTCTATACACTACGAAGCAAGGAAGCCTATCATCGATAAAATCCGACTGCTCAGTGTTAAGGAGACCGTTTAAATACAACAAATGTAAACAACCTTATTCGACTGCTTGACCATTTTTATTCTCGTGTATAGTGTAATTGTATTCATAATGGGTCTATGCGTCAGGACTAATGGTGCTCGACGAAGCAGGAAAGAAGCAGATCCCACTGTCATTAGTGATTCACCAGTAACACCATAATGGGTTGGAATTAAAACCTTTTCGTTCCTATTATATAAGTTATGTTTACAGATGTGGCCGAGTGAGTTAAATATCATCGATAGTTTCTGGAACCTTTCTATTACATCTTTACAGTTCCCGCTGTTAAGTTCCTTGAGTTGAAAATAAATGACTAATTTTGTACCTATATGTATTTTTTCGAGGACAGTATTGAGTTAACTCTTTGTGCTTTTAATCGTTCTTATCTATAGACCCAGCCTTTATTCTTACTTTATATTTGCAAAAGTTGCATTAAACTCATCAGTAATTCTATAATGTTTACGTCATGTGTATCAGTAGTGATATTGACATTTACGATGATGTAGACGGACTTCAACTCTGAATCGATTCGATAAAAAAAACTCTCCAAAAACTTCATTGTTTGATTATACCAATAGCAAGGTTTGGAAACAGTGCATGGGGTGTAAGTGGCTGGTCACTCCTGAATTGCTAGAATGATGATTAAAGACGATTGTGGTCCGGTATCTTGCTAGAAATATTTGGGCATCGTGCACTGTTTCCGACCTCCACCTCTGCCTCCCCCCAGCGTTCCTCCCTTCCCCTTCACTCCCCTCTTCTCCTTCCTTCCTCTTCCCTTCCTCCCCTCTTCCCTGCTGCTCGCCTCTTCTATAGATATCCATTGCACCGTAACATATAGTGAGAGACCCAAGCTCAATGTAAGAACCTCAAGATCATTTCCTGGTCGTTTTAATTCTGGCTTTTTTTCCTTGTGTTGTTCTATATAGAAGCCATCTATAAGCAAGCCACCTTTAGACGCTTTGTTTTAAATGCTATGTTCTCTCTTGTTAGAGATAGAACTAATACTAGCGTATATTCGATCATCTCTCAGACATCATGGTAACCACAGGTGTACCCGCTGTCTCGAGATGTATAGTTACTTACTTTATTAATGATGTCTGATTTTGGTAATTGCCATCGTCGTGATCGCCGGGCGAGTCCTGGTGGCACATCTGCCTCTTTAATCCTAGCACTTGGAGAGGCAGAGGCAGGCTCGTGATTCTTTTGTGTACTTCGAACGGACCACGCTCTGGTCTATCGAGCCCAGTGATCCAGGGACCAGCTGGCGCGTACAATGTTGATGACCCTGTTCTCTAAAAAAGACCAAACAAAAAAAAAAAAAAAAAATCATTTCGCCGGGCGTGGTGGCGCACGCCTTTAATCCTAGCACTTGGGAGACAGAGACAGGCAGATCTTTGTTAGTTCAAGGCCAGCCTGGTCTACAGAGTGAGTTCCAGACAGCTATAGCTACTGGGAAACCCTGTCTCAAAAAAACAAAAACAAAAACAAACAAACAAAAAAAAGATGTTATTTTGAATGTGAGTTGGATTATAAAGCATTATATTAAAAATTTCTTTTTAATTAGAGTAAAAACTGAAAAATGTTACACACAGTAGAATCAAGATCAGTCTTCCATAAAGAAGACTGTTTGTACTGCTTGCTATTATTGTGAAGATAGCTATTTTCCTTATATGACATTGTTTATATGTAACTATATTAACATCTGGATTGATTTTTTTTTTTTCTCCTTTTGATGTTTTAGACTCCTGGGAGAGTTGGCTCTCAAGGTTCTGATTTAGATTCATCAGGAACTCCTATAAATACAGTGGATGTCAATAATGAAAGCACTTCAGAGGTATGAAAATAATAATTATTATTGTTATTTAAGGGAATGTTAGCAAATATTTATAGAAATGATTGAGACTTATGTTGGTAAGGAAAGTTTTCATAAGTCATAGTTACATATTAGAATGTTATATTTTTGGGTCATACATATAGATATATCAATGTTTAAGTGTAAGATTGAGAAATTATATATTAAGATTAAAAAATTAATATCCCCAGTTTGTGTTTTATGTGTTGTCTCAATGAGGAATATTTTTAGTTTGTTTGTGTAGAACTTATAGTTAATCATATATCTACTTATATGTGTGTACTTTCATGAACTGTGTTAATGAAATATTGTTAGCTATAAAGTTTATGCAGTACTTTCTGTTTTTGTTTATGCCTTGTGAGTTTTATCTTTGATAGCTTGTTAAAAATTAGTGGAAATGTAAATAAGCTTAAAATTTCAATTAAAATAGCCTTTTTAGTTGTACTATTTTTATTATTAAGAAACAAGTAATATTTATTTGTTTTATATAAAGGAGATAAGGCGAAGAACATAAACGTCACACGTAATAGCCTATCCAGAGACCAATGCAATCACTTTTCTATACTTAAGTTCTCACAGTTTTTGTCATTTGCCCTCTTTGAGTTCACACAGTCTTTTTGCTGAAATGTCAGTTAAATTTTATTAAGAACAAGATTCAAGATATTTAAAAAAAATTTTACAGTGTTGGAGATAGAACCCAGGTTCTCACCCATGTTGGATAATTGATGTACTTTCTGAGCCACATCTCACCACAGGAAATGATTTTAAGATGAATGTTCCAAACTGTGCTCATGATGAGATCAAAGTGTTCAGTTCGGAGTCAGGAAAATAATCTAGTAATAGTTGTTAATTACAGTTGGAAAAAAAAAAAAGGCAGAAAACCTAAATAAACCGTGAACAGCAGCAATTCCAGTGAACACTGATGCTGAGTAGCACTGCTCTGTTCTTAGTTGAGTCACTTTCCTACTTTTCCTGAGAGTCTTTGCAATGTCTTTATCCTCAAGTCTACCTTGTCTCCTGCCCTCCTAACCTTGCCTCTTTCTGTAACATTGAGAAGACAGGAACCATCACATGAATGTGCTCAATTTTATTACTCAAACTATGTTTTGCCTTCTCTTACATTCCCACACAGAAATCAGGTTCCTTTGTTAGATTTGAATCTTTTTTCTAGTTATCTGTAGCTCATTCTGCCTTCTCCTGGTCTCCTTGCTGTTTAGTTTTTACCTCTGTTATGAATTATCCCCATCACCATGCAAAAATGATGCTCCATATGATGAGTATAAGACTGAGAAAGAAAAGGGATACCTAGGAGGAAACAAGTAAAACTGGTTCTTTGCCTGGAAATCCTTGTTTCAGGTGTTGCATATCATTTGCTTTGCTTCAGAGCCCAACTCCTCTAATGCATTGTTGAGTCACTGTTTTCAGGGGCTTCTTTTTAGATCTTTTGTATTTTTGGTGTGTGGAGCCTGTTGTTGTACCTAACAGGGATGGAATGACACTAGCTTTCTTTTTATTGGTATTTGTATGTTTCTGCCCTTTCGTTAAAGT
This sequence comes from Rhizomys pruinosus, assembly GCA_009823505.1. Lineage (NCBI taxonomy): Eukaryota > Metazoa > Chordata > Mammalia > Rodentia > Spalacidae > Rhizomys > Rhizomys pruinosus. The sequence continues at coordinate 988,955 of VZQC01002834.1, forward strand.
TTTGTTGTTCTTTTTGTTTTGGGTATATTTGGGGGAAAGGGGCAAAGTCTCCTTGTATAACTCAGGTTGGCTTCTAATTGGTGGTCCTCCTTTCTTTACTTCCCAGGTTCTGGGATTATAGGCATGTACTATGATGCCTTGCATCTATATTTCATAAACACCATGGAACTTTTCTTTTAACTGGAAAAACTCATTTGAATTATTTTGGTCATGATGTGTTTGGATTCATTTTTTACTTTTCTTTATACGTCTCTGTGTCTGTTTCATGTCTTTGTCTCATCTTGCTTCTCATCTCTCTCTCCTTTTGAGACATCATGCAGTCTAGGGTGGCCTCTGACTTGAGACATCACACAATCTAGGGTGGCCTCTGACTTGAGACATCACACAGTCTAGAGTGGCCTCTGACTTGAGACATCACAGAGTCTAGAGTGGCCTCTGACTTGAGACATCACACAGTCTAGAGTAGCCTCTGACTTGCCCTCTTTGTCTCTTTTTGGCTTTTGGACTTCTTTTTCTCATTATACACTTTGCTTCTGTGATACCACCCTTCTCTGTTCTTGTTTCCACTTCTAGTTGTTCATTTGTTTCCCTCTGGGTATTGAAGCCAGGGATTCTCATATGCTAAACAAGTACTCTTCCACTAACCTATAACAACAGTTCTTTTCTGTCCCTTGCTGTAACTAGCCTTCAAGTAATGTACCACATTGCTAGGATTAGTCTTGGGTTCTTTTTTTTAATTTTTTTTATTAATTTTATTTATTTATGTATGTGTATGAATGTACTGTCTGCATGCAAGTCTGTGCACCCATGTCGTGCAATGCTGCGGAGGTCAGAAGAGGGTGTTGGATTCCCCTGGAACTGGAGTTCTCCTGGAACTGGAGTTTCAGATGGTTCTAGGCCACCATGTGGGTGCTGGGGATCGAACCCGGGTCCTCTGTAAGAGCAGTCAGCGCTCTTAACTGCTAGGCCATCTCTCCAGCCCTAGTCTTGGGTTCTTACCCTAATGTAAAAGGTATGCATTTTATCTGTTTTAGTTTCAGTACATGCCAAGGCAGCATGCAGATTATTGTGATAACAAGTATTGTAGAGAGCAAACACCTTACTTTCTTCCTGAATTTGGAGGATTAACCGAACATTTAAGGCTTTTTTACTGTTGAAAGTGATGGTAGCTACAGGTTTCCACTCTGTTAGCTTAAACATATTTTCTTTCCCTAGTTCTCTGAGAGCTTCCTTTTCTTTTTTTCCCCTTTTCTTTTTTTCCCTTTCCCTTTCCCTTCCCCCTTCCCCCTTTTCCCTTTCCTTTCCTCTTTCCTCTTTTCCCTTTCCCCTTTTACCCCTTTTCCTTTTTCCTTCATTTCCTTTTTCCTTTCCCTTTCCCTTTTCCTTTCCCCTTCCCTTCCCTTTCCTCTCTTTCCTCCCCTCCCTTCCCCTCCCCTCCCTTCCCTTCCCTTCCCTTCCCTTCCCTTCCCTTCCCTTCCCTTCCCTTCCCTTCCCTTCCCCTCCCCTCCCCTTTTTGTCCTTTTTCCTCTTGTGCCTCCCTTCCTGTTCCCTTCTGTCCCCTCCCATCTCTTTTCTCCTTCCTCCTTGAATAGATTTTATATATTGCTGAATGCTTTTTCTACATATATTGAGATAATGATTGTTTTTTTCTCCTTTATTCTCAGATGAATTACAGATATTTAAAAAATATCTAGGATAAGTGTTTGGTGATTGGTGTGTGGTCACACTATTTTAATATATTGTTGGATTACATTGGTTAATGTTTTGGGGGATGTTTACATATGTTCATTGTGTTGATTTACAGTTTTCTTTTTCCTTGTGTTTTTTGTTTGTTTGTTTGCTTGCTTGGTTTTGAGATAGGGTGTCACTCTGTACCCCTGGCTGGCCTGGTGCTTGTTAGGTAGGGAATCAAAACCAAATTCTGTAAATGTACTGGGAGATGTCATTGGTGTTATTGAGAACAACAGAACAGAAAAGAAGACATAGAAAATGTTTTGGGTAGCTGCAATTTTATGTAATTATCAGAAAAGACTTCTCCGATGGGGCATGTCTTAGAAGAAGGTGAGGAAAAAGCCAAGTAAATTTCTGGGGTAAGTTATATTCTAGATATGTTGAATACAGAGAAATTCTTTGAGGTAAGAACATGTCTGGCATGGTAAAAAGCAGCCAGGAGGCCAGGGTAGCTCTAGTACAGTAAGTGAGAGCAGACTGGCTCAGTAAGGTAATCAAGCCATCACTCGTAGAGTATTGTACATACTTAGTGGTTAGCTCTCAGTGTCATAAAGAAACCATGGAGAAATTTGAGCAGGAGAATTACAAGATTGAATATATACTGGTTATAGGATACACTGTATTTAACTGCTGTGTTGAAAATAAACTTAGTGGATTAAGGGTGTACTATTGCAGTGATCTTTGTATAGTATGATGATAGCTTGGATCAGGGTGATAACAGAAGGTTATCAGTGATGCTGAGATTCTGGATATATTCTGAATGTAGATCCAATAGGATTTTCTGATTTTGTGGGTATCTAAAATTTTTTCTTGGTAATTATTTTCAAGAAGCCTCTTGGCTTCTTGAAGGTGGCAGTTGTCTCTTTACTATTGAGCTTTCAGCACCACATATAACAACTGGAACAAAATAATCACCCAGTAAATGCTTTTGTATGAATGATCGAATTACTGGTTATAGAAACTTATGGTAAACAGACAGGAGTAGAGTGAAACATACCTTGAGCCTGTGTAGGCAGAAAGAAAGCAAAACAGACAAAATTCATCTTTTGAAAGAAGCATTCTGTAGTTCCAGCACTTGGTAGTGTGGGTGTCTGAAAGACAGCTCTTTGATCAGTTCAGAAAGGTGATTTATGTTTCTTTCTTTCATCCCCTGGATAATTTCCTTTAAGGGTTGTTAACAAACAGAGTAATGGAGGTTTGAATGATAACTTGGTTGATTAAGTACTTGCAAGGAGAAACTGAGTTTGATCATCAGAACCCACTTAAAAAATGGTAGTGGTGTGTACTTGAAATTCCAGCATTAGGGAGATGGAGACAGGTGGATCCTTGGGTTTTGCTGGCCAGCCCCTATAGTCTGGTTGGCAAGTTCTAGGCTAGCAAAAGACTTGTCTTTAAAAATAACGAGCAGTGTCTGAGAAATGACACCTAAGGTTGTCCTCTGACCTCCACATGCATTTGCATATAGATCTATCTACTCCCCCTCACTGGCACATGAACTCTCACACCCCCCCCCACGCACACAGAGGCAAACACACATAAATAATAATGGTGATACTTGCTAACATTATTTTGGCTCATGATTTTAGTGGTTTCAGCCTATTAGCTCCATTATTGTGGGCTTGTGCCAAGGCAGAACATCATGTGAGCAAGCGTTGCTGAGCAAAGCTACTTACCTCATAACATCCAGAACCAGAGAGAAAAGCAAAGAAAGAGATACAGAAAGGACCAGGACCAAGAGCCTTGTATGATATATCTTGATGACTTCTCCTGCTAGGTCCCAGGGATCTAGATCTTCATTAGTTTTTGCGTGAAAACTCCTAAGTTATAATCCTTTTCTCCTTACCAACTTCATTTTATTTACTTTCCTTATCACATTCTCAACTCCTTAAATCTCTCATCCTTTTACTATTCTTATCTGACAAAAATCTCAAGCCTATAGATCAGTGTAATAACCCAAATTTTTAAATGCAGGCATAGAGCATTTGAAAGATTATTTTCAAATAGTTTCATTTAGGTCAAGAAGATCAGAAAGAAGGATCATTTGTTTATGAATAATGGATATGGGAAAAATGGGATCTTAGGTTAGTGAGACATGGTAAAGACTACAAATAAATTACTTTCATTAAGACAAGTTCTTTGTTAAGAACATTACATCACAAAAAGATATTTGTTATAGCTGGGCATGGTAGTGCAAGCCTTTAGTCCCAGTGCTCAGGAGGCGAAGGCAGGCAGATCTCTGTGAGATCAAGGCCAGGCTGGTCTACATAGCAAGTTCCAGGTCAGCTGGGCTACAGAGAGACCCTGTCTCAAAAAAAAAGAGGAAAAATGTTGGTTGTACCTTCCAGTAATTTCTTGAACTAAAATAAAAGCTAACTTGCCAGTAATGGGTTTTAGATAACTATGAACAAAGTGTGTCATAAACAAACAAAATATAAAGCAAAGACTATTCCAGCCAAACAACCAACCATATACCATATGAAAAAATAAAGCAATGCGGGGCTGGAGAGATGGCTCAGCAGTTAAGAGTGCTGACTGCTTTTGAAGAGGACCCGGGTTCAATTCCCAGCACCCACATGGTGGTTAAAGAACCATCTTTAGGGGGCTGGAGAGATGGCCTAGCGGTTAAGAGTGCCGACTGCTCTTGCAGAGGACCCGGGTTCGATCTCCAACACCCACATGGCGGCTGAGAACCATCTTTAACTCCAGTTCCAGGGGAATCTGATGTCCTCTTCTGACCTCCGCGGCATTGCACGACATGGGTGCACAAACCTACATGTAGACAGTAGATTCATACACATACAAGAATAAATAAAAAAAAAGAACCATCTTTAAGCTAGGTGTGGTGCACGCCTTTAATCCTAGCACTGGAGAGGCAGAGGCAGGCAGGTCTCTGTGAGTTGAAGGCCAGCCTGGTCTACAGAGTGAGTTCCAGGCCATCTGGGGCTACAGGGAAAGTCTAAAAAAATAAAAAATTAAAAAAAATAAAAATAAAGTAATGCAAATTTATAATGTGAAGCTAGGAACTAATTTTTGAAGTCTTCCATTGGATGGATCTTTCATCTTTTGTACAACGACTCCTTAAACATTACACAGTAAAAATAGATTTATTAATTTTTTATTACATGTGTTTGCATGTTTATGTTTTGTTTTATAAAGAAACCTTTTAATATTTATCCTTCTAAAAGTTGTTATTTCACAGGGTTTCATCTGCCCATTATGTATGAAAAGATGTATAACTGCTATTGATTTGTCGGAACATTACCAGAAAGTGCACGCTGAAAATGAAACAAGAGGACAGGAACTTCTTAATGTCTCAAGTGTTACTGTGGGTCTTGTATATTTTGTTTTAACAGCTTGGTTGTGGGTTGCTCAAAATAGCTTTGTTTTTCCTTGTCTTGGTGTTGATTCCCTTTTATGCTACAAGGGAATATGGATTGCTTTAATTATGCATGCCTAAGTGAAGAATCAATAAGGAAAAGGGCTCTTGGGTAGTCTGCTTGAGTTTTTTCTATTGTTTGAAACTGTCTTTTTGTGAATTTGTAAATAAATATAAAAGATTAAGTTAATATGCTTGCAAAAATTGTCATGAGATTTGAGAAAAAAATTTTGAGAGAGGATCTCACTGTGTAGTTCCAGCTGCCCTAGAACTCACTATGTAGACTAGGTTGAGTGAGCTCACAAAGATCAGCATGCCTATGCATCCCAAGTGCTAGACTACAATTGTGCATCACTATACCTGATGTGAAGTTTGAAATGTAAAAGGGATATTTCAATATTAATAGGGCTACCAATTATTTATGCTTTATTAATCAATTAAAATATTTTATGTTAAAACAACATATAGAAAGATACTGCATATGTATGGTTACTGTCTTTATTTGGGAAAATACCCAGCATTAGAACCTGAATCTAAAGTGGTTTCCATTTTTGCTTAAATCTTTAGACCTGTGGGAGGAGATGGAATGGGACCTTCTCATCAGTTGTCTATCACTGCAAAACATGTCTGTATAGTGTAGGGCCAGTGTATCTCTAAGGTGGAGATGAGATGGAGTAAGGGGAAATGATTTTCAGGCTAGAAAGAAATTCTCTGATAATCTTGATAATATCTCTTTCTTTTGAACACTGTGAAATTATAAAAGCAAAATAAACCTATTCTTTTTAGTTCTTTTACAAATCTCCTAAAACAATGAAATTTTGATACTTTGAAAGACTAAAAAAATGATTATCAAATATCAAGACTAAAATCTATCAAGCAGTTATGGATAAGAAACATTCTGACACACTCAATGTTACCAAAGTACCTTTAAAAAAATGTAGCATGTATCTTGGTAGGCAAAGGAGAGAAAAAGATGAAAGTTACCCCAGGAAGTTTCTATGATGGTTGTTATCTAGGAAAAGAATATAATGGCTAATTCAATGGGAAGAAACTCAGGAAAAAGTTTTCAGGAATAGTTAGACCACACACTGTCTTAGGTGGTGGGAAAATGGTTGCATATAGGGTGATGGGTTAAACTGAAAAGCAATTCAAGTGAACATGGGAAGCATAGAAGATTCTTATAAACCTGCTTTGTGTTTCTAGTTGTTTTCCTTCTTCTTAGGTATGGGTCTATTTTCTTCCTTATAGCTTGCTTAAGCGAAACTAACAATCTCATACACTTGCTACTTAAGAGTTTTCCTTATAACTAAAAGGGCATTTTGGTTTAACAGGAGTGCCTTAAGTATCCAATTAAGGTAAGTACTTAGCTGCACTGGAACTGAGAAAGGAAATTAGTGCTTTTAATCTTAAGTAAACTACTGTTTTGGACACTGGTAACAAATTTGAAAGGATTAAGGAAAATAAATATAGTTGGCCATTTTTAGTACATTTTTTGCTAGAGAATAGTTCTCTGCAATTTGTCTGTTTAGTTGCTTTGAGTACAGTTTAGAAAAAAATAAATGGGTCTCTTATCCAGAATTAGTATCACTAGCCCACAAACTCCTAGACTGATATGCTGCATTCATGGTACATTTTGCAGGCAGTCAGTTGAAGCTTGTGGTGTTTTTTTTGTTTTTTGTTTTTTGTTTTTGTTTTTTTTTTGGTTTTTTTTTTTGTTTTGTTTTTTTCGAGACAGGGTCTCCCTGTAGCCCCAGTGGTCCTGGAACTCACTCTGTAGACCAGGCTGGCTTTGAACTCACAAAGATCCACCTGCCTCTGCCTCCCAAGTGCTAGGATTAAGCTTGTGTGTTTTTAAATGAGTAATGCAATTTTGATAAACTTATTTTTCTTACCAATGTCTTCCTATCCATAGCAGATTAGTATTCTTATAAGTATCACACTAAGAATTCTTAGAAATGATTGTTGAAATACAAAATAAGGTATAAGAAAAGCTATAAAATATAAGTACAGGAATTAAAGATTCTTGCTAGAATTAATAAATGGAAGATACTGATTTATATCTCAGACTACAAAGATTTAATATCACTTAACAAGGTGAGGAATATGTATTTTACAAATATTTTATCACAGCTGTCCAAACATTTTAATGTTTTATTTAAATATTCAAGCTCTAATCACAGAGAAAATTCATGTATTTGGAATATGACGTCTAAATTTTTCCTTATGAATACTACCTCTGTTTTCCCCTGAGGTAGTAACCTAGTAATATGTAGAATTTGTAGGTAGAAATGACGTACTTCTATGTAAGTATTAGTTTTCTGGCACCGATGGGTATCTAGCATCAAAACTTAGAGACAATAGTAATGTAATCTCAGCATTCAGGATGCTGAGCAGGAAGATTGCTGTGAGTTCAAGGTCAACCTCAGCTACATACAGTTTGAAACCCTATCTCAAAAACAGCAGAAAACAACAATAGCATCAAAACCACAAAAAGTTAAAGTTATAGAGGCTAAATAATGTACTAGGGATGTAGGTTTTTTGAAGACACTATAATTTGGTTACTAGCTAGTAGTAGAAGTTATGATACAAAGAAGAAAAGACAGGCTAAATATTATTGGTGTTCATGTGCTATTTTACTGAAGGCATATCAGCTAGTGTTTATAACAGTTACTGGACAGAAGTTATGTGCATGCTAACTTTTAGAGCATAAAATAGAACTGGTATGAAATATGATGGTAGACAGCAGATAGTTTTCAGCAAATAATAACATGAACTAAATTAGCATAGACAGTTTATTTAGAAGTTAATACCAAACACCAAATACATTTGAAGCTTAATTGTATTACTCTCTGTCTCTGTAGTAGTTTAATAGATCACTGCATTTATCCACCTGTTGAACTACTTTACTCTGTCTTTGTGACTAGAGCACCCTTAGAAGCTGTGGTTCCTAGACAAACTCTATTCCATAGTTCTTTCCTGCATCTTTGTTAATCCCTTTTTATTTTCTTACAGTGCCTGTCTTTATCTCTGACAGGGAATAGTTGCACTCACTTTTTAGAACCTGATTTTAAAATCTCATGTATACATATATTCACATGTGTATGTATGTGTTAATACATGCAACATGTGGCTTCAGTAAAGATAGAGATGAGATGCACATATAGTACATACATATATATATTAAAGCATGAAATTGATGCTGCTTTCCTTGTATTACCATAGTTACCTTAGTTCTTTACATTAATCTGTTAATATTTTTATTCCTGTCATTGACTCTACCAGTCAATGAGCCTTGATTCTGCCATGTAATATTAACAAATGGTAAACATCTACTGTGTGTGTGTGTGTGTGTGTGTGTGTGTGTAGGGGGGGGAGAGAGAGAGAGAGAGAGAGAGAGAGAGAGAGAGAGAGAGAGAAGAGAAAAACAGGCAGAGATAACAGGGTCTTGCTCTATATAGCCGAGAGAGAGAAAGAGAGAGAGAGAGAGAGAGAGAGGCAGAGACAACAGGGTCTTAATCTATATAGCCGAGAGAGAGAGCGAGAGAGAGAGACAGAGAGAGAGACAGAGACAACAGGGTCTTGCTCTATATAGCCGAGAAAGAGAGAGAGAGAGAGAGAGAGAGAGAGAGAGAGAGAGAGAGAAGACAGAGACACAGGGTCTTGCTCTAATAATAAGACCGAGAGAGCCCGGAGAAGAGATGAAAGGAAACCAAAGCGCAGAGACAACAGGGGTCTTGCTCTATGTAGGCGGAGGGAGAGAGAGACGAGAGAAGAAGAGAGAGAGAGAGAGAGGCAGAGACAACAGGGTCTTTAGCAGAGAGAGAGAGAGAGAGAGAGAGAGAGGTGCAGAGACAACAGGGTCTTGCTCTATGTAGCCGAGAGAGAGAGAGAGAGAGAGAGAGAGAGAGAGAACAGGGTCTCGCTCTATATAGCTGAGAGAGAGAGAGAGAGAGAGACAGAGACAGAGACAACAGGGTCTCGCTCTATGTAGCACAGACTAGCCTTGAATTTGCTCTGTATCCTAAGCTGGGCTTGACCTCAATATTCTCCTGTCTTTCGAATGCTGGGAATGTATAGAGAGAGGAAAGATATGGTGGAAGATGTTCTAAACTAATCTAGATTAGAACCAGCTTCTCATACTAGAATTCAATTCTTTAGCCATTACTTGATATAACCTAAAAGATGGTTGTAAGGCTTTTCTTTGTGTTTTGAGTACTTTAACCAAAATAGATAATGAAGTACCTTTTCTTGATACCAGAATTGGGGCTTACTACCATAAATCAGTTTTCTTCATGATACTACTGTTATTAGTAAGGCATTGACTTGTATTTCATAATATGCAAAGTAGTATTTTTCAAAATTAAATCTTTTTAATCCATTTTCTGCCTCTTTCTATAGGGCTTTATATGTCCCCAGTGTATGAAATCTCTTGGCTCTGCTGATGAACTTTTCAAACACTATCAGGCAGTTCATGATGCTGGTAATGATTCAAGTCATGGCGGAGAGGCTAATCTCGCTTTGACACGGTACAGTATGATAGTTTGGAATCCAATATTTTCATAGAATGTGCATTCAATATAATTGGTTTGTCATGATTAATTGCTTTCTGAAAATAATGTTTTCATATTTAATTTAAATCTGACCTCATTTAGCATGTTCTTCTTCCCTTGTCATTATAACTATTCAGCCTGTCACTGGCAGTTGTCTACACCAGCATGTAGGATATGGCATGGTGCTCACTTAATTATTTACTTATTTTAGATAGGGTTTCACTATGTAACTGAGGCTGGTCTCAACCTTAGAATCCTCCTACTTCAGTGTCTTGAGGGCTGAGGTAACAGGTATGAACTCACTGTGTAGACCAGGCTGGGACTGAACTTACAGAAAGCCTCTGCCTTCCAAGTGAGTGCAGGGATTTAAGTTGTGCTCCACCGTGCCCCAGAATTTATATTTTTATTCAATTTTGTTAGTTAGCAAAGAGGTTAAATTATACTTAGAATATTCTGTTAGATGAAGGATGATATATTTTGTTCAGATAATTCTGTAGTGACTTGTTAATAATGAATTTAGCAAAAAATTTTAATTCAAATTAGTAACATTGTTTATAATCACTAGTATAATAAGTTCATACAAACACATGCTTCTTGACCATTTAACATGACCATTCTGTTAAGTAAAACTGAACTAAAATATATAATTACTTAGGACAGTATTCAACATATAACTGCTTTTCTTTCTGCCATATTCAAGAACTTTTGCCTTTTCTCTCCACTGTATATTACTTTCCTTTCTTGTTGCTCTGACAGAATGTCTAACGAAAGCAACTTAAGGAATGAAGGATTTATTTTGACTCATAATTTGAGGGGATCCATCCCATCATAGTATGGAAGGTATGGTGGCCAGACTGTGAGTCGACTGGTCACAGTGTGTCTACAGTCAGGACATACAGAAATGGATGCTGGTGCTCAGTTTACTTTTTTCCCTTTTCCTTGTTAGCCAGTCTGGGATCCTTGGTTCTGTTGGCATTATGTTGGGTCTTCCCTCGTGGAGCTGGAGTTGGAGTTACAGGGGGATCCCATGTGGGTATCAGGAACTTGGGTTCTCTGCAAGAGCAGTATGTATTCTTAACTGCTGAATTATCTCTCCAGCCCCCAATTTTATCTTTTTATTGTTTTTCTTGGTTGACTGATCTTCTGTAACACAAGGAATACTAAACAAATGAAAAGTGTTATAAAATATTTATTTAACTTTATGGTTAACAGATATTGTAGGACTATAAAATATGGTTTTAGTATAGTGAAATGTTACCAATACCTGTGGAAAAATGTACTTCTTTTTCATATGACTAGGAATGTTCTTCATTATTTTTATGTATGGGTTAAGATTACAATTCTGTCATTTAGTAGAAATATATAAAGGATTTAGATATTTGAATCACATTATAAATATTTTTATTTTAATGTAAATTGAATAGTATTGCTTTTTCAACTCTAAATTAGTCATATCTAGTGCCATACATGAACTTTTAACATAAAACATCCAAACAAGTCTATCCTTGTTTGTGTGTGTGTGTGTGTGTGTGTGTGTGTGTGTGTGTGTTTAGCTCACTTCTGAAGCCTAGTCTCTGCTCTACATTCTCCTGAAATTTCTCCTGCCAAAGCTAAGAATGCATTTTCAGTTATTTATTTGATTGTGCTTTAGCAATCTAGTATATAACAATTCACCCCAAACTTAGTAGTTAAAACTGTGAGTTTATTACTCAAATGACTTAGATGTACTTGAAGTCTACAAGTCACATTATTTAAAGAGCCACATAGGAGAGAGGAAGGGATAGGGACAGATACACAGACAGACATACACACATGCCCACACAGATATGCATATAAACAGATACCAAAGAAATTAAAACTAATGACAATTTCACAAAAAACTCCAAATTTAGGAATCAAAAAAGTAGAAGAAATTAAATTATTTTATTAATTTAGGGATCAAAAAAGTAGCAGAAATTAAATTATTTTATTAATTTTAACAGAAATCAATTAATTTAATTTCAGTACTAGGAGAATTAAGAGCTTGCCTAAGTGATTATCTCCACCAAGAAGTCTTGAGTCCTTTAAGTATAAGTGACCACTATCTTTTTTCTTTTTTTGTCTTTTCAAGACAGGGTCTCCCTGTAGCCCCATCTGTCCTGGAACTCACTCTGTAGACCAGGTTGGCCTTGAACTCACAAAGATCCGCCTGCCTCTGCCTCCCAAGTGCTAGGATTAAAGGCGTGTGCCACCACGTCCAGCAAGTGACCACTATCTTAATGCCTCTTTTTTTTTTATTTCTATTGCAATTACTGTTTACTTTTCCCATTAGACTGGACAACTTGAGAGTCTGGCATAGACAGCACATGCCTGTTGAACAATGAATGAATTCTTTGCATGTGAATTGATATAAAGGTAGAAGACTCACTTCTTCATCTTTTACATTTCTTCTGTGCAGTGGTGAGATGCCATATTATGATGATACCTGAATAAGGACAGCCTGACTCTATCCACTAAAACTAAGAGTGGGGCCCAGTTTGTTCTGAGAACTTGTTCTTACAGAGTTTTTCTGGAGTCATGCTATTAAACTAAGGCCTTGATCCTCTTTATTGGAAAACAGAGCCTGTCTTATAAAAGGATTATGTTCCTTCTGACCCCTATTGACCTAGAATAGCACACACAACCACAAACAGATGTTATCAGATTAATCCCACTGTTGTTGGGAACACAAATGGGATAATTTGTTGCTTTCAATAAACATTCATTGCTTACAGTGCTTAATATTTTTATAATATACACATACACATATATACAAGTACATACATTTTTCTGGGTCAAGGGCAAGGAATGAGAGATTAAGACTATATGTTTAGGTTACAAGAGGAGCACAAGGCCTGATAAGCTTATGTACATTATAAGCAAGCTGAGATTGTGTTAAAAATGATCTGAAGCTGTGGGCCTGGTGGTGCACACTTTTAATCCCAGCACTCAGGAGGCAGAGGCAGGCAAATCTCTGTGAGTTCAAGTCCAGCTTGGTCTACATAGTGAGTTCCAGGCTAGGTGGGGCTACAGGGAGATCTTGTCTCAAAAAGACAAATAAGCAACAACACCCCCCCCCCTCAACTCACTTTTTGGTTACACAATTAGGTTAAAGTCTTTTCACCCTTTTATTGTTCTTCTCTGTCCTTTTCTCCTATTTCACAGATGAAGCTGTTCCTTTATTCTTTAGTCCCATGTTCTTCCTACAAAAGAGTATCCTACAAATCTGTCTCATTATTTTTACCTTGTTAATAGCTTTTACTTGTGTGGGAATAGATGACTTTCCCCATCATTAGAACTGATCATGTTCTATTCTCTTTAGACTTAAACCACTTCAGTTGCATATTCCTATTCAGTCCCGGCCCCCATTTCAGCTCTTGTATTGTTTATCCTGGCTACCATTAGTCATGGCATGAAATAAACTGAGTCACATTTTCTGCTCTTTACAGTACAATAGAGGGAGTTATATTCTAGGCACCTTGAAAAGTATAATCCTAAATGCTCTTTACTCTTGGACTCTCTTCTGCATTAGGGTCTAGCTTGGTCTACTTACCAGTTTTTTGTTAGTTTGAGTCTTAGGTGAAAGTACCAGAATGTCAGAGGGTCTCAGACCAAAAGGAGCAGGGTACACCCAAGGCACATAAACAAGTTAGCGATGCTAGAGCTAAGTGAATGGTAAGGGCAGTTATAATGCCTGGGGCTAGATTCTGCAGATTTTATAGTCCATGTTAATGACTTTTGATTTTATGCTAACTGCAGGAGGAAGCCTTTTATGCTTATTGTAAATTAATAGAAGACATTTTGCTTCTGCCCCAGATACTTGAAAATTAGGCATCTGATTATTTCTTTTTTTTTTTTTTTTGAGACAAGGTTTCCCTGTAGCCCCAGATGTCCTGGAACTCACTCTGTAGACCAGGCTGGCCTTGAACTCACAGAGATCCACCTGCCTCTGCCTCCCGAGTGCTGGGATTAAAGGTGTGTGCCACCACTCTGGGCCAGAATCTGATTATTTCTATAAGAATTTTAATTTATAAAACATGTGCTTCAAGGACAATATATATGCCATTCATGCTTATGGTTGTGGTTGGTTCATTAGTAAAAGACATTTTGCTTATGTCCCAGGCATTTTTGATAGTCTAGTTATCTGATTATTTCCATGAAATTTCTTTCTTTTTTTAGGATTTTATTATTTATTTATTTATTTATTTATTTATTTATTTATTTATTTATTTATTGTGTTTTTGAGATGGGGTCTCCCTTTAGTCCCAGCTGGCTTGGAGCTTGCTCTGTGGACCAGGCTGGCCTTGAACTCAACAGAGATTTGCCTGTTTCTGCCTCCCGAGTGCTGGGATTAAAGGCATGTGCCACCGTGCCCGGCTATTTTTTTTTTTTTTTGCAAGAAGAAACACTTGAATTTCATGTCAGATCACTCAAATCCACATGCCAAAAGCACAAAGAAAAATCAACAACATGGGAAAAGCAAATAAGAAATCCCACCAAATATTATCAGTCCCATAGAGGACTCCCACAACGAGATCTCTCCGAGGTAACCCAGGACACAGATATATGAGAGAGAGAGAGAGAGAGAGAGAGAGAGAGAGAGAGAGAGAGAGAGAGATTGATTGATTCATTCCACTGATTCTCCCTTATTTTTTTTTCCCCTTTCTGATCCATCCTGGAGGTGGGTCCTTTGCTCTCTGATCCATCCTGGAGATGGTTCCTTTACTCTCTGATCTGTCCTGGAGGCAGGAAATTTCTTTCTAAAACTTGTGCTTTAAGAATAAAACTATTTTTCTTTATATACATAAAGGCTTTTATACATAAAAATTGCAGTTTTTTTAATAATTGGGATAGCTCCAATATTAATAGTTACAAGTTATTTGTTAGGCTTGTATATTAAAGGACATTAACTTCTCGTTTCTTTCCTCCCCATACATGTTTAGAGATGATATAACACTACTCAGGCAAGAGGTCCAAGATCTGCAGGCCTCACTTAAGGTAAGAATAAATGATAACGGTGAACTTCTGCCCAAAACAGTAAACTTCTGCATCAAAATTTTATAAGAGACTGAGAAAAAGATGAAAAACATGTATGGCAGAATGCATGAGCTCTGGTGGGGTGGGGGGCAAGGAAGGGGGAATCGATCTAGATTTGAGTGGGAAATGTGTGAAATGCACAAAGCTTCAATAAAAATTGGCTTTGGAAAAAATGCTTGTTGGATAATGCTTGTTGATATTCAGAATTTCAGATTAAAATCATTTAAAATTTACTAATTCAACTCTTTTTCATCAGGAAGAAAAATGGTACTCAGAAGAATTAAAGAAAGAATTAGAAAAATATCAAGGGCTACAGCAACAAGTAATTGCATTTTAAATTATTGAAGCATGTTTATTAGTTATTTATTTTCATTGTTAAATGTTAAGAATAACATTTTTTGTGACTTGATATAAATAACTTCCTAATTTATTTTTCTGTTTAATAGTCTGTTGGATAGTGTTTGTAATAATAATTAATAGAGGCAAATATTGTAAGCAAAGGTATAACATATTAAAGATGTTTCATTAAGAATTAGTTATGCAGGATGTGGTGGTACTTGCATTTAGTCCCAGTACTTGGAAGGCAGAGGCAGGAGGTTCTCTGTGATTTTGAGACTTGCCTGGTCTGCATAGTGCATAGTTCAAGGCCAGCCAGGGATACATAGTAAGACACTATCTCAAAAAAAAAANAAAAAAAAAAAGAATCATGTCAGGTATGGCGGCACATGTCTGTAGTCTGAGCACTTGGGAGTGCTGAGGCAGGAGACTTATGAATTCAAGGATGACTTATGAATTCAAGAACAACCTGGGCCACATAAAAAAACCGTATCTCCAAAAGGAGAGCTGGAGAGATGGCTCAGCAGTTAAGTATGCTTGCTGCTTTTGCAGAGGACTTGAGTTCAGTTCCCAGCACCCACATCAGATGGCTCACAACCACCTGTAACTCCAACTCCAGGGAATCTGACACCCTCTCTACTTCCGAGGACACTTGGGTTGATATGCACATATCCACAGACAGACAGACAGACGTGTACTCATAATTAAAAAAAAGTCTTTAAAACATAAAAAGAGCCAACAATGGTGTCTCATGCCCTTAATCCTAGCACTTAGGAGGCAGAGGCAGGTGGATCACTGTGAGATTGAGCCCAACCTGGGATATAGTGCATATAGTGAGATGAGGCCACATAGTGAAACCCTGTCTCAAAAAACAAAAACAAGAAAAAAAGAAAAACAAAAACAAAAAAAGAAAAATTACCAGTTACCAATTTTTTAATACTAAGCTTATGTTACTGTATTTTTTTTCTGAAAGACAATATGGGTAAAACATTTTCCATTATTCCATAACTTATTTCACTGGAAGGTCTGCAAGGGCACTGACAGTGAGCTGCCCTCTGTGATAACAATGCCTTCTTCTGGAAAACATCCCACAAGACTTTCTGATGCTTTTTCACTGTTAACTTTTTTTTTTTTTTAAGTAGACAGAGTATATTCTAAAATACCAATAAAAATACAATATAGTAAACATATGCACTAGTCAAAATTGCTTACTGTAATTATCAAGTCTTAGGTACTGTATATAATTGTTCTGTACTTTATATGACTGGCAGCACAGTAGGTTTATACTAGCATCAGAACAAACATGTGGGTAATGCATTGCACTGTCACTGGGTGCCTTTGTAGCTGAGGCTGGCCTGAAACTCTTGATCTTCCTGTGCCTCTACCTCTGAAGTACTGGGTTTTCAAGCATGTGCCAATGTGTCACAATTAACAAATTTAAATGAATTCTCTATAGTGCAAGGTTTAACTTAATTCTGAAATATTTACTTTTGGAAGCAAATTCATTTTAAGTATTGATCTCAGCATTCAGTATGTCTGAATCCAATGTGTCATGAAATAAAACATCTGGTTTACTATGAAATGCCTTCTCTATGAGATAGGTATAAGACTTTAAAATTTGAAAATAATGTGAGTTATATTAATTTTGTTTCTAATACCTGAATAACTTTAACCTTAAAGAATATGGTCTCTGTTTTCTTTTTTTCTACATGTATTTGTGTGTATATTTCTATGTATGTATGTATGTTGCGACAGCATATATGTGGAAGTCAGATGACAACCTGTGTGAGTGGATTCTCTCTAGCATGTGAACCATGGGAATTGAAATCAGGTCATCAGGTTTTGTGACTGGTGCCTTTACCCACTGAGCCATCTTGACAGCCTTTTATTTTTCCATTAAAGCTGATTTATGATCCTGATTTTAAAATCTATTTTAGTCTTTAAATTAATTTTTTTGGCAGGGAACATTGTTGGAGATAGAATCTAGGGGTCTTGTGTGCTAAGGCAAGTGCTCTATCACTGACCTGTCTTCAGTCCCTAAAGTCTGTTTTTATTTTGGTAGCTGTAGTTGATGGCATATATAAGTTTATGATAATTTTCAGATATTCTAGGTGTTTTGTATGGTTATGGTGAGATCGTTGAGGTATGATTTCGTGAATCACATGGTTTATTAATATACATCGTTTTCCCTTAAGTTCACAATATTTAAAGGAGAGTCTGTGAACAAATCTCACAAGGAATACATTTAAGAGATGAAATACATTATCACTGTACTGAATTCCACAACTATTAAAGTCTATTGATAATTTCTCAACTACAAGTCTCTGTGAAATATAAAGTCTAATTAAAATTGAGGTGTACCTTTATGAATGTTTTTTGAGAGTGATGCTTTCCAACATGGAGAATTATGATAACAAAGATCCTTTGCCAATAGAGGGTACTGTAGGTTTTTGGATGGGTAAGACGTAAAGTTCAAAGGTTAATGGGGTGTGAACCTGTCACAGCTTGAGATGTAGGCCTTGGAGAGGCAGTCAGCAACTAACAGAGTAATTAACTAACTGCCTGTCATAGCTAAGCACTCAAAGCATCTGTCGAATTGTTAAACTTATACATTTGCAGTTCAGTAGTTTAGTACCTCATATATGAGACTTTGATAAGGCTGATGTGCATGCCAGAGGTCGGGAAGTTCTGTTATTTCCTTATTACAGAATTTATGAAATTTTGGATGCTATGTATTGTATAACACTAACAGTTTTGTATAAACATACAAAAGTTCTTAGAATGGTCAACTGCAGTGAAATCATGCTAGTCATCTATTGATATAGATCTGAAAGAATGAGATTATCAAACTTTAATTTTTATCAAAATCTTGCTACATAACTTGACAGACACGGTTTTCAGAGACATTTAATGTCGCCAGTTGTACAGTGTTGTCTTTTCTTAGTACATTTGCTTATGACTTTTTTCTTCATTAAGGAGGCTAAACCTGATGGATTGGAGGCTGATTCATCAGCAGGTAACTGAAACATAGTTTTTCATTTTTCTCATCTTTATTTTCCCGTTAATACCTGATAAAAAGAATTTTGTTTATCATTATACTTGACAGCTTTGAAATTGGGAAAATCATGGTTATATTCCTGCTTTAGAAAATTACCCATGCCTTTCACTGTTTAGTCAGTTAACTAGTTCATTATATTTTGAAACTAAGAATAAACTTCTGGACTATTACCACAATATAACTGTTTAATGAAAATCCAAATATATATTAAAGAGTGATATAATCTTTATCCCATATCACATCTTTGTAGCTGCCTTTAAATGAAGATGAATGATTAGTAAATAATTAAAACGAGACTTTGAAATTAGCTATTATATTTAAGAAATTTCTATAACCATGAAGAAGCAATAGCAGGTATTGACTATATACTTTAAGTAAGGCCTTGGTTGTTCTTAACTACTGTGAATTTCATTTTACTTTATAACTTTATCTGAGGAACACTATATGTTCCTTTTTGATCATTTTATAGATATAGGAAAGTAACTATAAAATACAAAGTCAGAATACTTTTTCTTTTGGTGGTCTTTTTGAGAAAAGAACTCCCTGTAGCCCCAGCTGGCCTAGAACTTGCTCTGTAGACCAGGCTGGCTTTGAACTCACAGAGATACGCCTGCCTCTGCCTCCTGAGTGCTGGGATTAAAGGTGTGCACCAACAAGCCCAGGCATAATAAATTTTAAGTGGGGGTGATAATGCATGTCTATAATCCCAGCACACAAGAGGATGAGGCAGGAGGATCACAAGTTCTAGTTTAACTTTACCTGTAAAGTAGGCCCCCGTCTCAAAAAATAGCAAAAACAAATTTCCAAATATTTATAGATTATTCAGATGTTATTCTAATTATCCTGCAACTTGTAAATTATATTTATAAATTATGACCTGTACCTAAGTGAATAAAATATAATTAATATTTTGAAATGTGAAATATTTGTAAATTAGAGAATATGCATGTTGATTTGTTTTTAACTACATTTTTTGTGACACAAGTAAAAACAGTTTAGTCTATGTAACTGACATTGCATTTAAATAATTGCTATATTCTTTTCTAGAATTACGGTCTTTAGAACAACAATTAGAAGAAGCCCACACAGAAAATTTTAATATTAAGCAGATGAAAGATTTATTTGAACAAAAAGCAGCCCAACTTGCTACTGAAATTGCAGGTATACTGAATCAGAACTTTCCCCCAACAAATGTATTTCACTACCTTTTTAATGATTTTGCATCCGAGGAAACCATCTAGTATTTTAGTGTTTGTTATAGACATGAATAATGTAATTTCATAATATGAGTTGCTATGTAAATTATTTTGTTCATCCTTCTGCCTCCTTTCAATGGACTCTTTTTTTCCTTTGTAGATTCTTTTTGAAATTTAAAGAAGATACATTTTCTTTTTTGTTATATATAATGATTAAAAAGTAACATTTTAAAAAGATGGATTATATAATATAGTAGAGATTTAACAATTTGTTATGCATACTGTATTTCTAAAATTATGTAGTTTTTGGAAAATAGTCTCTCTCTCTCTCTCTCTCTCTCTCTCTCTCTCTATATATATATATATATATATGTTAAATGCTAAATAGTAGCAATAGTGTTGGATGGAATTTAATATAGTCATAATTTTATTGTGTATATCTATAAAGGAATGTGAACCTGACTTAGAGTACATAGGCATGAAGAGCAGTATATGGAAATTCATTAAACTGTCCTTTAGAGTTAACATCATGACACTAATACTTATTATCTTTAACTAGATATAAAGTCAAAATATGATGAGGAAAAGAGTCTTCGAGAAGCTGCTGAACAAAAAGTGACACATTTGACAGAAGAATTAAGCAAGCAGACAGTTGTAATTCAGGATCTGAAAACTGAACTGGTAATTTGGGAACCATTTATTATAATGTTATTTTATGGTTTCTGAATTGAAATGAAATACATATCATGCTAGGGAGGTAACTTAAGTGGCAGAGCACTTGCCTAGTATGTATAAGGCCATGAGTTCAATCCCTAGGAGAGAGAGAGAGAGAGAGAGAGAGAGAGAGAGAGAGAGAGAGAGAGAGAGAGAAAGAGAGAAAGAGAACATATTCTGAAGAAATATTAAAAAAAAATAGTTTATTAAGTTGGGGGCAGTAAAAAATTCCATACACTCTGCCAGTTGCCTATACTATGTGATTTTTAAAAATAAAAATGAGGACTTGAGTGCACAGAGCTTAGATAGGGGATTTCCCAGGACCACCTGAAGCACAGAGTACCGGGGGCCTAGGTAGGCATATTCCTTCCTCTCCTCCTGCAACTGGAATTGCTGAGGGAGTGTCCCAGTGAATTTTTTGGAGAACCTTCAGAACAGAAAGGGAAGAGTGAGTTAGACTTCCAATATATAAACAAAATTGAAAGCCTAAAACCGAGACAAGTCAATACTCCATAAACAAAGAGAAAAAACAAACGAAAACAACGGAGGCATCTGAAGGAGGCAAACAAAGCGACCCTTCAACACAGTGAAGAGGCATTTGGGATTGGCATCCCTTCATGCTTAAAATCCTAGAGGGAATTGATTTGGAGGGATCATTCCTCAATGTAATCAAAGCCTTATACAGGAAACCCACAACCAGCATCATCCTAAATGAAGAAAAGACAGAAGCATTCCCCTTAAAGGTAGGAACTTGGCAAGGCTGCCCCCTGTCTCCACTCCTCTTCAATATAGTGTTTGAAATACTTGCTAGGGCAATAAGGCAAGAAAAAGTAATTAAAAGACTACTAATTAGAAAAGAAGTCAAGCTATCCCTTTTGGCTGATGATAAGATTGTTTACCTGAGGGATGCTAAAAACTCCACTAGAAAACTCCTAGAAACGATTAAGAGTTTCAATAAAGTGGCAGGATACAAAATTAACCTAGAAAAATTAGTAGCCTTTTTTTTTTTTTTACCAACAACAAGCAACTGAAGAAGAAATACAAGGAGTCCTTCCCACTCACAATAGCCTCAAAAATAATAAAATACCTAGGAACAAACCTAACCAAAGACAACAAAGATCTCTACAAAATAATTTTAAATCCTTGAAGAAGGAAACTGAAGAAGACATCAGAAGATGCAGGAGATGGAAAGATGGATTGGAAAAATTAATATAGTAAAAACGTCCATTCTAATAAAATTAATTTACAGATTCAGTGCATTCCCAATTAAAATCCCCAAGAGTTTCTTCACAGGCTTGGAAAAAAAAGTCCTTAATTTCATATGGAAAAACAAAAGACCCCGAATAGCCAAAGCAGCCCTCAGCGAAAAGAGCAATATAGCGGGGAATCCCTATACCAGACTTTAAACTATACTACAGGGCTATAGTCATAAAAACAGCTTGGTACTGGCACAAAAACAGACCTGTTGACCAGTGGAACAAAACTGAAGTTCCAAACTTAAGCACATACAATTTCATCCACCTCTTAATTGACAAGGGGGCCAAGAAGACACAATGGAGGAAAGACAGCATCTTCAGCAAGTGGTGTTGGCAAAACTGGATAGAAGAATGAAATTAAACCCATACCTCTTGCCCTGTGCAAAAGTTAACTCCAGATGGATCAAAGACCTCAATGTGAAACCCAAAACTCTGTTGTAGCAACCTATAAGACATAGGCATAGGAAAAGACTTTCTAAATCAGACAGCAGCTGTGCAAGAAATAAGATCCACAATTGACAAATGGGACCTCATTAAACTCAAAAGCTTCTGTACATCAAAGGAAACAAGGAAGTGAAGAGAAAACCCACAGAGTGGGAGGAAACCTTCACCGCAGATACTTCTGACAAAGCATTGATTTCCAGAATATATAAACTACTCAAAAACAAAGAGCACAAATGACTCACTCAAAAGATGGCACAAAGAGCTGAACAGAGACTTCACAGGTGAGGAATTAGAGATGGCTGAGAAACATCTTAAAAAGTGTTCAACATTACTAATAATTAAGGAAATGCAGATTAAAACCACTTTAAGATATCTCACTCCAATAAGACTGGCTAGGATCAAGAAAACAAATGATACCAAGTGGTGGAGAGGTTTTCAGGAAAGGGGAACACTCATCCACTGCTGTTGGGAATATAAACTCATACAGGCACTGTAGCAAGCAGTATGAAGAACCCTTGGAAGACTCAAAATGATCTTGCCACCTGACCCAGTCTTACCACTCCTGGGCATGTACCCACAAGACTCATCTTACCGCAGAGATACATGCACAGCTATATTTGTTGCAGCTCTCTTCACAATAGCGAAGGGCTAGAACCAACCCAAGTGCCCCTCAACTGACGAGTGGATAGAGAAAAATATGGTATGTCTACACAATGGAATTCTATGCAGTGGTAAAGAAAGATGACATCATGAACTTTGCAGGTAAATGGATGGAGCTAGAAGATATCATGCTAAGTGAAGTAACACAGTCCAAGAAAAACAAATGATGAATGGTATCCCTCATCTGTGCATGCTAGCGCCAATTACCTAGTTGTAAGGCAAACCGAGCAATGCTAATGTGATCTGAAAACAACTGTGCTCTTATATTGTGAATCCCTCAACTGGTTCTAGAACTAAGCTACCATTTATTTTCAGATTTAGGAAGCTTTGGTATATGGATGAAAGATATGTAATGTATACTTTGCAGTAATATAAGATCAGAGGAATGCAGAAAAAGCTGGTTTGTCATGACATTGTGTCTAACCACAGTGTGTTTGTGGGAGTGTTTCTTAGTATTTCTTATAGAAGGACGCTTGAGCTTTTGTCCAAGCATTTTCTAAAATATTATAAAGTAGTTAAAAGTACCAGGCTGGTGTAACTTAGCCTTTCTGGATGCTTAATAACCATACTTAATGCCGAGGGTCTTAATGGATAATTTTGTTCCTTGCCCTCAGAGGTCAACTGAGTCCCAGGGGACTATGCATGGGGGCATCTCTTGGATTGTCCTGCAAATGTGAGTCATCAGTCTTCCTGTGCAGGGAGGTCTTAG
The DNA here is from genome assembly GCA_009823505.1 of Rhizomys pruinosus. Taxonomy (NCBI): domain Eukaryota; kingdom Metazoa; phylum Chordata; class Mammalia; order Rodentia; family Spalacidae; genus Rhizomys; species Rhizomys pruinosus. The sequence continues at coordinate 1,012,040 of VZQC01002834.1, forward strand.
AGATCCACTAATGGGACTTCAGCCAGTGTTCAGTCTATAAAGGGGAAAGTCTGCTCATGCTTCAATAAGGGAAGCCTGGTCTAGCAAGACCTGACTTTGTCCTCAAATGGATGGACCTGGTGATTGAAAAGCCAAAAGGAGCCAAGGGCTCCCTCCCCTGAAAAGAACCTGAGTGACCCCTGAGGACCAGATCCTCAGCTGACCTTGAGAAAACAAAACCTTGGTTAATCTGGGCTGTGTGGCCTTAAACATCCAAAAGGAAAGTATAACCAGAAATAAATAAATAGTAAAGCTTGAGAAATTGTACTTCAGGTATAAAACTTGAGATCTTAGTAAAAAGACAAAAGAGCACAGTTGTTTTTCCTGTCTTACTGGCAAGTGCAGCTACCCTGTGGCTGCCACTGCTTTTGCCATCCCTCTAAGACATGATATACACAGCTTTTCACCCTTTTAATGAGGACTGAAGACTCACGTCTCTTCAAGAATCCTCCAAACCTTCAGTGTCAGATGGGGTCTGCTGAGACATCCAACTTGTGGACTGAGCTATTACTGGGGTTTCCACTTCTTCAGAGTATAGACTGCCATTGTTAGACTACCCAGGCTCTATCATGGAGACCAGTAAAGGAAGATCAAGTCAGGATGCGGTGCTTACTGGACCTCATTTGGTGACCATGGGAAGGGAAAACCCCAGTGTGAAACACAAGGGCAGAACTGATGGTGGTTTGGGCTTGCCAAGGAGGAGACTTCAAACATGACATCTTTCAGCCTAATAAAAAAAATCATAAGCTAAAGATGCTAAAATGTATGATATATGTGGCATGCATATGTGCATATTTTGGAGTGATGGATATTGGAAGGAAGAAGAACAACAACACAACAGAAAAGTCTGCGTCAATTGACTGAAACAGTGAACTGCTTGAAACAGTAAACTTCTGCATCGGGAATTTTGAGAGAGACTAAGAAAAAGATGAAAAACATGTTTGGTAGAATGCATGAGCTCTGGTGGGTGGGAGGCAGGGAGGGGGGTATGTGTCCAGATTTGATTTGTAATATAATTTGATTTGTATGAAATGCACAGCACCTCAATAAAATATTGGCTTAAAAATAAATAAAAATGAGTTGTTATGGCATATATTTTAATATTTTTGTGTCTACCTAAATATAATGTGTTTTTATAGTATTTTTTTGTATTTGTATAATATAATAAATTTTCTGGTGCTATCATTCCCTCACAGTTTAATTTTATAAACCTACTTTTAGGATACCTCCAGTTGAATTTCTTACTTTCATTTCAACAAATTTGTAATTAAATTCAACTATGTCTTCCAAGACTATTTTTGTCACTGATAATATAATTCACTATTCTTCCCAGTCTTCACAACGTTAGATCTATCTTTCCTCTCAGGGTGGGGACACTCCCAGAATTGGGGCACTCCCAGAATGGGGCACTCCCAGAATAGGAGCACTCCCAGAATGGGGCACTCCCAGAATGGGGCACTCCCAGAATAGGAGCACTCCCAGAATGGGGCACTCCCAGAATGGGGGCACTACCAGAATGGGGCACTCCCAGAATGGGGGCACTCCTCCCAGTGTGCAGCCACACAGGCAGTGCCCCATCATTCTGCCCAGCCTCTGCTATATCCTGTGTCCCCACCCTCCCCTTTCTAAGGCAAAGTAAGGGAAAGAACTTCCCAATCTTAGAATTTATTGGGTTGGGCTTGCCTACAAAGTGATGGTGGAAGACATACATTCACCATAGCTTGGCCTGGCAGGTCCTGGCAGGGAACATACCCTCACATGAGCACTTTGCACAGCTGGCTCTCTCTCCCTTTCAACTTGGTCTGTCCCAGCAGGAACTCCCTGCCATCTGCCCACGCTGCTAAAATGTTGAGAGAAGGCCCAGCCTTGTGTCATGGGCCTTTTATTTGTGCCCCCCCACCCCCCAGCACTTTCCTGGAAACCCAGCATTGTGCTAATGTCAGCACTACAGGTAAACTCCTGACACAGCTGGGCTTTGATCTTAGCTCTTCCCAGGAAGTACTCAGCTTCTCCATTTATAAGCCCATGACAGAGAAGAAATAATTTATCCCACAGCATGACATTGGTCCATTTAAACATACATGCAGGCAATGCATTCATACACATAAAAAATAAAAGCAACAAATATAAAAAAAGATTGTGTTGAAATGCTTAGGATTGACCCCGTGGCCACATGTTAGGCAAGAACTCTGTCCCTCAGCTATATTGCTTCTTTATTTTCATTCAGTTTCTTAAGATCAAAAAGAGCAAGTCATTGTTATGATTAATATGCACAGTTTGTTGTGGGATGAAAAACCTAAGCCAATTGTTAGTTTACTAGGCAGCACCCTGAGAACATTGTTAACTAGATGGAATGCAAAGAAGAGGTTAGCTTATTTATTGGGTCAAGATGTCAGCCAGTGTGGGGTTGGAGAGATTGCCTAGCGGTTAAGAGTGCTGACCGCTCTTGCAGAGGACCCGGGTTCGATCCCCAGCACCCACATGGCGGCCGAGAATTGTCTGTAACTCCAATTGCAGGAGAACTCTAGTTCCAGGAGAATCCGACGTCCTCTTCTGACCTCCGTGGCATTGCACGACACGGGTGCACAAACCTACATGCAGACATTCATACACAGAAAAAAATAAATTAAAAAAAATAAAAAAAAAAGATGTCAGCCAGTGTTTGATGTGTGGAGTCAGAAATTGATCAGAATGTTTTTTCTTTTTTAATTTTTATTTCTGTTTAGTGAACTATTCTAAAAATTTATATTATTTTGTTTTTTTGCTATAATATTTAATTAACATATATGTGGCTTCACAGCTTCAGAGACCTGGTATAGAAGACGTTGCAGTGCTAAAGAAAGAACTGGTCCAAGTTCAAACACTGATGGATAATATGACCTTGGAACGTGAGAGAGAATCTGAAAAACTCAAAGACGAATGCAAAAAGTTACAATCAGAATGTGTTAACTCAGAGGTAATTAACGCACTCATAAATGTTTGCAGGACAGACTACTAATTTATCTAGATGATGTATTTAGTTAGATATTTAAGGCTAGTTGGTAAAGCTGGTGAACAACCGAGGATTGAATTTATTTTAATTTGGTAGGTGTAAATGAAAGATGGTATAATTTCCTACAATTATATTGCTGTTTTGGGAAAAACCTTTAGAAATGATTTCTTTTGGGGGGGATGCAGTCTTACTGTGTTGCTCAGGCTCCTCTCAGACTCCTGGGTTCAACTTCATTCTCCTGAGTACTTGAAATTTTGGTGGTACCAAACTAACTTCCTTCCCTTCCCTTCCCCTTCCTTCCTTCCTTCCTTTCTTCCTCTTTTTTCCTCTCCTTTTCTTTCCTTTCCTTCCCTTTCCCTTTCCCTCCCCTCCCCTCCCCTCCTCTTCCTTCCCTTCTTCCCTTTTTCCTTTCTTTCTTCTTTTCCTTTTTCCTTTTTCTTTTCTTTTCTTTTTTCTCCCCTCCCCTCCCCTCCCCACTCCCTGTC